>VRYO01000180.1:5426723-5466918 GCA_009812075.1 Sialia sialis | reverse complement strand
GGATTCTTCAATGAAAAGGGTGCGGCTTATAATCGTGAAGTTACTGTACATTTTCATGCTGTTGGATGCTCTGAACTTCTTGGCTCATGGACAGTTTCTGGATAAATTACACAGGAAGATTCTTTGGGGTTGTTGAAGATGAGCTTTATGAAGAGGCAGTTCCAGACACCGTCCCAAACAGCTGAATAATTTCAGGTACTAGCTAATATCTGACTACAGAGTCAGCTCTCCCTGACACATGATATAGATGAGTGATGCAGGGTAGAAGAAAACCCTCCAAAAACCATCAGCTCCAGTAAAACCTGAGCCGCTAACACAGCCAGCCTGACTCATCTCTTTATGGATTTATCAGTCTGGACAAGCACATGGCTGTAGGTCCTGCCCCCAGCCTGATGGAGCACTGGAGGGGTCTTTGTCTCCAAAAGTGAGAGGAGACTGGTGGTGTTTAAAAAACAATTAGCAATAATAAAAGACACATCCCAGGGCATTCACTTATTTGCTCTTCTTGTACCAGAGGTCAGCTTGTTTCAACACTCGTATTTTCTTTGCTTCTTTGTCAATATTTAGCACATATCACAGACAACAATGATGGCTTGCAGATAGTGTTGTATCCAAAGAATAATGAAAAGATGTGTATTGTTGCAGAGGAAACACAAATATACTCTGAAGAACAGATCATCCTAATCACTATTGCCCTGTTTGCAAGACAGCAGGGAAAAGGGCAGAAATTTGACTGTGAAAAAATTTGGCTCCAGATGCCCAGAGCATTCACCCCTGTGAGATTTTGTGCTCCTTATGAATTGCTGCTTTTTCATTTAACAGCTGAAATGTAGAAAGGGAAGAGTTTTTTTATTTTTTTCCTAAAGCATAAAAGGCATCAAGTTACCAAGAGATTACAGGAATAAAACTGGCAAATCAAACATAAGCAAAAATGATTCTAAAATAGCAGAAAAACTAATTAGCTCATCTAATTTATCTCATTTCCAAATCTGAGATCACCTCATGCCCTTCTGTGCAGCAGAGGATCGAGACTGAAGGGTTATTTTCAGAAGGCAATGTCAGCACTTTGCTCTGCCTGCTTTTCTCTCTATCTCACTTTGTCTTTTGGGCTCCTACTCCTGCCAGGCACCCAGATCTGCAGGGTCTGGAGCTGAGAACCCTTTTCCATCCTGGGGAAAGCCAGGAGGGATGAGCTGGAGGCAAAGCTCGACCTTCCACCTCCTCCCATCGGGGCTGCCCTGAGATCCTGCTCCTCCACAGAGGCTTCCCAGGATAAATAAACAAGGCAGATATTGGCAACAGAGCCGCAGAGATGGTGGGAATGATGCTATTTTTAGACTGTGTTTAAGGTGTGCTGGAATCAAAGATCATGTTGAACTTCCATATGTCTTAGTGTTTTGAAAGTTGCATTTCTAAAGGAATTAATTGTTAAAGCAAAATTAAGCTGTCATTTTATTGTCTCCTACGTTTTCATTTTCTGTCATTTTTTACTCTGCCACAGCTAGTCTGTATCATCAATGGGAATGAACATATATTTTTTTTTCAAATAAATGTAATCATTTTAATGGTTTAAATTCAGATATCATGTGGCATGTGATTTAGAACATCATAATTTACAGCTTCTCTACCTCTTTTTTTTAAATCAAGCTGCTCTTACAGTACTGCTTAATGCAAACTGAAATATGAGTTATTTTCAGCTCTTGTTGCAATAGTTAAAATATGAAGAAAATAAAACAAGAAAACAAAATTATAATAATGTAGTCAATCTAGACAGCACAGATTGCCCTTCAGTCTGGTTTTTCTCCTTAGTTTTTCCCAGAAATTTCTGTAGTCCTTCTGGTCTTTGGTTTGGTTTTTTTTTTTTTGCTGTCATTCCCAGCTGCCAAACAACACAAGATCAGTTATACTGAGGGTGTTTCCCCCCAAAAAATTACGAATTACTAGTTCCTCTATCCCCCCAGCCCTATGCTTGTGATGACATTGATTTACTTAAGGAAAGGAGGAAAATTGTGCCTGAGGAAAACTTGAGCATCACCTCAAGAAATAAGAATAAAATGTTGGGTCTTTGCCAGATCTACTGTCTTGGAGCAACCCTTGCTATGAAAGCTCACACCATTATTATTGCAGAAAAAAAAAATTCTCTTCTTAATATTGTTGAGACCTTTTGTCAAATCTTGCCGATTTCCAGCCAACTGCCTTTTCCTTCCCAACAAATCTCTGCAGGTCTGGCCACCTGCAGAAGCCACTAGCTGTCGAAGTCAGGAAAAACAACAACAAGGGGACTACATTTCCCATGATTGAACTCCAAGGATCTTGCACATGTGCTTAATTGGAAGTGCGTGTGTATCCTCGGTGGGATGGATGGGAATGCACAGATGACTAAAGGTAAGCAGATGTGCAACTTGTGGGATCCGGGCTGGAATTAAGACAAGCTTCAAGGAGTGAAAGCTGCAACAGAAGGGGAAATCAAAGATGACAGGAGCAATAAACAGCAATAAAATCATGTAGTCAACCTCAGGCATGTGTGCATCGTGACCGTCATTACACTGCATTTCAGATTTTAAAAATAGAATAACCATGTATTCCAAATCAAAAATCATATCTAGAGGCACAGGGGCTAAGTTGTAAGGATGGAGATAAGTGAGGAGAAAGCAGGTTTTGAAAAATAACCCTTCAGATATGCTCACTACAAAATATAGAAATGACGACTCAAAAATCCAGCAGCTCCATAGCAAAGGTGTTACGAAAGCAAAGAGCAATTGTGTGAGAGATGACCAAACAACCAAGAAGAGGTGAATTTGAATTTGTCTTTTGAAACAGGACAAGCAGCAAGCTGCTCAGGAGCTGACCATTGTCAAAGCCAGGCACAAGAAGGGCATAGGGGAACATCCCAGCTGTCTCAGCACAGAAGTATCACACTCGAGAGGACTTAAAAGCAAGTACAGCAGTGTAAGACTGAGGATGAATATAACAAGAAATCCCCAAAATATTTTCTTTCATTTTGATTGATTGGAAAATTCTTCCTTGCCACTCATCTACTTTGCAGTTTCAATCAACATATAATATAATATCTGAAGGGAAGATTAAAAAAAAAAAATAAAGAAAACAAGAAGAACTGGAAATGTTGTCACAATATACCCTGATTTCCAGCATCATTTTGGAAGATGATCCTGCCTGGCTGCTTTGTATAAACATTCCTGGTACCATGCTGGTGTTTCAGAGCTGATGCTGTACCTCCTGTTGATTTCTTTACAGCAAGAACTCCTCCTCTCAAATGTCCAATCTCCATACCTCTCTGGAGTCATTCCTTTGTTATTACACATGTATTCAACATCCAGATTCTTAGCAGGAAGTAAACATTAAGATGTCAATATTCATTCTAATAATATTCTAATGATATAAATTGTGCTTTTGACATTAAGCACCTGCTTAAATTTATTTTCCTGACTGAGCACCTATGCTCTCAGGATTAAGATAGTGAGAATGACAGATGACCTCTAAAGACCATGGGGTGACTGGTCTGTGGGTGGTATCTGTGGGTGGTCTGGAAGGGGAAGGAGATAGGAGCTCAGCAAGATTTTCAAAGGAAAAACACTCAAAAGAGAATTTCTCAGCTCAGATTTATGATGTACATTACCTGAGTCTTGGAAGTTTTATGCTGACAGAGCCAGGGTGATTTCTCATGTCTGGAACTCAGTGGGAGCTCTCAGTACAACTTAGAATGGGGCTGTTCCTTAGATATTCATTTTGACATTCACTCCAGCTCAGAAATGGAGCTGAGTCACAGCTTTTGGAGTCAGAGCCACATCAGAAAATCCCTACAGTTTGAGGGCACTTGGACTGATAGTTTTGGCTCAGATCATCGCTGATCTTCTTGTAAACAACTTGGCATCCTTCCTATTTGTACATACTCGGCCAATGATGTGAACTAGGAAAGAAAACAAGGAGGCTAAAATAATCCTTTCCCCCCTGTTGTGCACATGAATGAATCTGAGTCCACCAGAAAGGCAGATATCTGCCAGCACCAACAGGGAGGTTATTATCTTTGCATGTGTGGTTTCCTAAGAAAATCCCTGTTAAAGACCATTGTGATATGCAGAATTGTGTTAGGATGCATGTCCTTACCCATCGGACTTTTTAATTTCCTGGGTCTCTAAACCCTTCCTGGGGGAACAGCCCTGAAGAGATTATCTTGAACTGCATTCCATTTCATCAGTACAGGACAGCATTCATCCCAAACCTGCTGTTCCTATGCCAGGGCACCCACGAGCAGGACCCGCATGATGAGGTTGCTGCTGACAGCAAGGTTAACCAAAGCTGGACACTCAGGACTGTGCCTTCCATCAGCCATCTGTTTTATGTCCCTGTGTCAGCCCTGTCCCACCTTTGTGCAGACCTCAACCTAAGAAAAAGGGCAAGAAAAACAAAAAGGAGTCATGATCCCTGTGTTTTCTGAACTGCTTTATGTCTTAAATTTATCAGAGGACAGCAAATGGCCAACAGGTGAGAGGGAGGGAGGAGGGGAGGGAGGGAGCTGGCATCATCTATTTGTGTTTGTGCCTGTTTGGTCACATCTGTTCCCAAACTTCTGCACAAACCACAGGCAATTGCTGAAGGCTAGAGGAGGGGCAGCATTAAATTAGAGCACATGAAATCAAGATCAGTCCTTAATGTGGGACAGAGCAGAAGAATACACCAAAACACAAGAAACAACTTGAAAAAAGAATAAAAAAAAAAAAAAAGTCAATAATGCAACTTTTTTTTTCCTAAGAAAAAGCAGTATCCCAAAATAAAAAGCACACCATTGGTGGTCACTACTGCTGTGCTTAAGCTGTCATCTGTTGAATCTGGCAGTCTGCATGTCATTCAACAGATAAATGCCTTTAGCAGAACCCTCTGGACAAGGAGAATGTACAGCACACACATTCAAACCAGACTGCCTGAGCTGGGGGAAACTCTGTTGGTGGCCACAGACACCAAAGAATCAGGTATAGGAAACTCTGAGCAAAGCAGATGAATGCTCAGAGGGAAAAATAATGAGAAGCAAACCTTTTTTCCCCACTTCTTATCCCACGTTTCCATAATCCAGACTAATTGCACGGTCATGCAGCCACTCATAAATCTAAGAATACACCCGGATTACGTCTGTGTGGCTAAACTGGAAGTGGTCTTTCCTTTCAGGTAGCCACAGAGCCATACAATCTGCTTTGGGAAAGCAGGGCATATTTTATCTCCTCTCTCCTCTCATCCCAGTTGCTCTAAGGAACCACATGCTGCCTACTCTGCAACCTATTAAACACGCCACAGCAAAAAAAAAAAAAAATAAAATAAAATTAAAAAAAAGTGGGATCTTTTTGCAGATTATTACATGGGCTCAGAACTCCTGAGCCTGAGCAAACATTAAAGAATACTCAAAATATTTAAATTGGAAAACACGCTCATTTGCTGTAAGGCCTGTGGATTTCTTAAAAAAATAGAGGATCTTCTTTTCCAGTCCTCCCCTTGAATGTGGAGTGGGATAATGAAGAAGAGTTCTGGACTATTTTATTGCAGCATGTTTTCATAGGCTATTTACAGCCATTTCAGTTTATTCCTTTATGTACACTTTGTCTCAGCTTTCAAACTAAATCAAAGCTTTCTTGGGGATGTAGCTTCATCCAAGCTTTGTCTTCTGCTCCATTGTTCTTCAATGTACCCCATGGAAATGGGAATATTGCTGGAATCTCCTCCGTTCACATCAGCAGTGGAACAGCTCTTCGAGGGCAGAAATTATGCCTGGAACTTTAAAGGGTATTTCTGGGGCACTGCAGGCCCTGGCACTCCAGAAGGAATGCTAAGTTTTGGGAAAAAAGCCACCATATGTGATGTTTTCTGTGTGATGCAATACAGATTGAACACCCTCTCCCCAGGGCATCTGCTGCCATCACTGTGCCAATGCTCTTGGAGTATGTGATCCAGATTTATAACTTCTGTCTCGCTCCTTTTCTTCCCCTCTCACCAGCCTGCAGCTGAGATTAGCATTTTCTGTGTTATCTGTTGGGTACACATGTCAGGGGACGAGAGAATGAACCTTTTTATAGGAAAAAGGAGAGGATTCTCTGCAGACTATTCACTTTTCACAAGGTATTTTCCACCACATAATGTGGAAGCACAGTTATTAAAATGTTACCTCTACAGAATTTTCCAGTTCCTTTTGTTTATTCCTAATCTACATCATCTGGGCCTCCTGTGCTTTTGGGTGAGCACTTGGTTTGTAGTCGAACACATGAATTATCCTCACATGCCAAAGAAAGCTTAGGACCTGCCCAGTATATTTCAAAACCTTGAAAAAGTAGGAGGTTGTATCTGGCAGCAGCAATAAGCATTAAACATTCTCAAAGAAAGCTTTGTTATTAAAGAGAGGTAACCCGTTTGGATCAAGAAAGACCAACATAAATCTTCATTCAGGGCTTTAAGAATACCAAGAACTATTCTGAAATTAAATAAGCTTTTTTCTTTCTTCTTTTTCTTTCTCCCCCCAATGTTTTGTTTGGAGGGGTTTTTTCTGTATTTCCTAGGTCTCTGCATTGCTAAATTTTAACCTCTTAGGAAATAAAGGACCTCTCTGATTGCCATTTGGATTGTATGTATTGAGTAAAGTATAATCCAAAAAACCCCTTTTTAATTATGCATGATATTGTTCCTGAAAGCACTGAATACTTCAAGAGTTCTTTTAGTCTGATTTTCTTGAAGCAGATAACCTCTACACACCTCTGCAGCAAAAGTAGCTACAGACCACAGCAGTGAGCCAGAGCAGACCTCACTGCAGCTTCTTCAAGATGTGAAATGTGATCGTTCCCCTCGTTACTTCTCCTCTTCTTTTTCTCTCCATTCCTTTCTCTCCTCACTGTACTGGAGGTTTGGATGCTGAGCCGAAAGCTGAGCCCCACAGACAGTGAGTGAACAAGAAATCCTCCTGCCCAAACCCTCCTGAAAATATTTTGGGTAGGAATGTGCTGTTTCGTTAGCCGCATGAAGAGGAATGATGAGGTAGAGAAGAGAAACATGAATTTGGAGATGGTGCCTCACATCTGCCTAAGAATCCGAAATCTATGGAATATTTTGAACCTCTGTGGTTGCAGGGATCCAGAATGTGGTTAAAATAATATGCAAATTGAAAAATAAAAATCCTGCTGAAGCATTTGACTGAATGTACCTTCATGAGCTGAGGCCAGCTGGGAATTTGCTTAAGGCCCAGAATGAAGTGAGGTTTCTGATGCAGATAGCCCACAGTGGAGCAACAATGTTCCATGGATTTTATGAGTTTCAATAACTCTGCTTTAATCAGAAAATTAGAAGTAACCAAGAAACGCCCCTAAGGCCCGATTTTGACTCCATTAAACCAGTATAGCACCACAGTAATATCATGGTTTTCAACAGAGTGATGCTGGCATAAATTTGATGTCAGGGACGGGTGAACCAAGCCCCAAGACAGCTGTGAATTATCTTCTTCCTATCTGACATGTTAACGCTCAAGGGAAAAAAACATGGTGGAGTTGGGAATGAATCCCAAATGCTCTCAACCTGAAAGTCTTGATAGACAGAGATGTGATTTTAGTGCTGGTTTAATCATTCACATACACAGAATATGTCTTAACAAAACCACCAGCTAAACAACCAGGCTGCCACAGTTCTTAATAAATTAACAACCTGCATTTGCACACTGACATTAGTAAAACTTTGCAGGGTATTACAATGGACAAATCCAAATATTTGTATGAGATTTACTCATGATTACTATTTCATTTTTTCTGAACACAAAGTTAAAATATTTACCCTATGGCATTAGGAATAATCTTGTAAACTGTAATGGAAGCAAAGAATTTAGCAGTGCTTTTTCTGTGCAATTTATCTGCAAGAAAATACATAATTGCATTAAATTGAAGGACATTATGCTAATTAAAAACCACGAGAAGGAATGCACTTTACGGTGCTGAAAGTTTTTAACTTAAGCGAGCCATTTTAGTTTTGCCCCACTTGTAAAATCACAGTATTGTAATGTTTAGCAAATATTTACAAATTTACACAAAATCACTTAAAAATGGAAATCTGCTAAATAAGCAGGAAAAAAAGCATCTGTAAGTAATCTAACATCTGAAGATAAAAATATTAATTGGGAGACAAATTTTGCCAGACATACACATCATTATTTTAGTTCATTAGACCCAAATCTGATGAATCTCAGTGAAACTCACAAATACATTTGAGACTCAATCCATTCTTGCACCACTTTTACATCAACAGAATCCTATTAATTGGAGGTCAGTGGAGACCTTCTGTGGTGTATGAAAAAGAGGAAATCAGCCACTTGGCTTGCAGTTTTCCAGGCGAGACATAACCACTTATGATTTCAGTTTCTGAAGTAGAATGGATACAAAAAAAACCCACCACAGTGCAATTTTTACCGCCAGAGATTGTACAACTCAAGCATGCAAAATGAAGCAATATAGCATTTTAGTGCCAAAGTAAGTTCACTAAAAATTTCTGAAAAAGTGCAGTTTGCCAACTCGATGTCTGCTACATACAACCAGGCTGTAAGGAGGGATAAACACAGGAAGGTAAATGGCCAGCTTCCTGTACAAATACTTGACTTCATCTTGAATATTGAGCTGAAATCCCCCTACAGCCTTTATTCAAAACTGAATCTATCACTTTTATGCCCTCTGCTTACACGGACTTGTACATTTGTGCAACAACTGGCATCACAAAGGGAGCTGAAGTCAGAACTCATCCTCCACGAGCATCAAAATACCTTGGTCAAATCCCTTCCAGGATTTCTCTGCTCCATGCCACTGTCAGAACAGCTCAAGCTTTTCTACTGAGTTTAGGTCTGGGTAATTTTTTAGAGTCACATACATGTGCCAGAGCAAACTTTTACACATTTTTTTCCTGGAGCTGTCTAAAAGCCACCTGAGGTACCAAAGGCCTTGTAGGTGACATATAATGTTCTGTTTCGTGCCACATTTACTAACCCACACAGTTGAGTACATCACTGGTGAATTTGGGTGCTTTGCTCCCAGCTCAGCTTCGCACATTCATTAGCCAGATAAGCTGCTATCTTTTCAAAATTCTAAGAGAAAAAAGAAAGGTCCAAGAATCAAACTCACTTTATATCTACATTCCTAACCACACTCTTCAGAGCCAGGCAATGAACTTCCAGGAAGAAATGAAGCAATGTAGGATAAGAAATGGAAGGAAGAGAATTATGGTTCTACTGAACAGATTATGCACTAGAACACAACCTCGGATGTTTTTCCTGATCATGCATTTATGTGCAAGAAATGGTCCAAAAATAACTGGGGGGGCAATATTTGAAGGAGAGAGAAAGAGAGAAGACTGAAAATTTTACACTGCCTACTAATGAAAATAAACCACTGATTCATCTGGAAATATATCAGGCAAAATTTCAGTTATACTACTACAGCAGAGAAACAATACTATTGTATCAACAGAAGAGATATTAAAAAATGTTATCATCTGTTTCAGAAACCACTGAGGCTGCCTTGTTCTGATGGTCATCTAGACTGTCGAGCAGAGGTTTAGATCCTAAAAAAACTCTTGTTCAATTAAGATATTTTCATTAAAAGCAAATTATTAAACTGCACACTGTTTATCTTACTTTGATCAGCATAGACTGAGTGTTTCCTTCTTGAGAGTAGTGTTTGCAATCTACTGTACCATCTCCTGGAGTGCAGTCCTGGTGGTGTCTTGTAGAATAAGGCTTTTGCTACAATTTTCAATGCCTCAGGAAACGATGTCTCAATCTAATTGTCACTGAGATGATCCTTTTCAAAACGTCCATGTCCGTTTCTTTGTTAGTCATTGAGCCAGTTGGTTAAATTAATTACAGTAGTTTCACAATTATAAGTCGCACTTGATTATAAGCTGCACGTCGGGCTAGCCGGGTAGACCACGGGATTTGTCCATATATAAGCTGCACCCAAATATAAGCCGCATTTTTTTTTTTTTTAAGCGAGGATCCATGTGTAACAAAGTAACGAATTAGTAACAGAGTCGCGCCAGAGCGGGGTTTGGTGTCAGGTGCTCAAGTTGCAAACAGTTTTCATAGACTAGTGAAGCCTTTAAAGGCAGCCCCAGGCACCCTCCCCGGCCGGCTCTCACTTCCGGGTTGGCATTTCACTGGGATTTGTCCATAGATAAGCCTCACCTGATGATTAGCCGCACTACTGGGGTAGGCTAGATTCTTCAATGAAAAAGGTGCGGCTTATAATTGTGAAATTACTGTACTTCTCCATTTAAAACTTGAATGCATAACTGTAAAAGGAAGTTATCCCAGTCTTTTTATAGAGCATTCTTCATGTCCTTTCTTCAGATGGCATTTTCCAAAGAAAGCAGGGGAATCAAAGGTAGTTGAATTTTCTTTTCCTTACTCACCACCAAATTCTACAGCTTTCCTGACCTGTATAGCCAGAATGGTGCTGCTAAGTTTTGCAATACTCAACTCTCCACCACTATTGCTTGAACACAGGAAGCCCATGGCTGCTGAGAAGAAACCACATTTTGCCTACTTTTTGTGCTTCAGAGTCCAAAAGGGAAAGAAATGTTCCTTTTACAGCCCTGTGAGCTACTAAACACTTTGATTAATGTATGTATGCTCAGTGGTTCGTGTTTTTGGACTGGATTGAGAAGACCGACTGATCCTGTCAAGCCAGATACCGAAACTGGAACTAAAGTATCCTTTAACAATTTCAATCCACAGGTTTCATTACAAAAAGATTTTTCAAGTTGTGCAGAAAACTCATGTACTGTTCTCTGGAAACCATTTCCCGTGCTTCAGGATTGTTTATAGTAAATAAATCATGTGCTGGATTAACAGAAAACCCAAGTCAGGTTTTAGCTTGATTCTTTAAGCTTGAGAGTTTACAAAGAGATTCAGCAAACTTTTTTTTGTTTCTGCCTTTTTTTTTTTATTTTTTATTTCATTGCTACCCAAGACAAACTGAAAGAAATCAAATCTCCTGCAAAGACATGATGGGTAATTTCATATTGTCACATGAAGAATACTCCCCAAGAGATGACTTAATCAATTATTCTAGAGAAAAACCTCTGTTTCTCTTACTTCAGGTCTAATTCAGCAAGGGATGTTTCTTAACATCCTAATTTCAATTAACCTCTAATCTGATTTTCAGTTTATCCACAGTATTACTTCAATAATATATTGACACAAGCTCTTTTCTCACATTACTGTATGATGCATACACATGATGCTGAAAGAAATATTTTTCTCAGTTTCAACAGCCATTCCTCCCCAAGAGCTTGGATACCTTGTCCAACAACAACATGAAGACCACTCATGAAGAACAGTTTCATGAGTCCCCTGGGTCCAGAGTTTATTGAGCATAGTTTAGCCCACCTGGCAGTAAGTACTCATGAAAACAATGTCTTTATGGCACATATAATTGTGATAACAATTACACCCCATTTCCAATTCCTTCCAATTTAGAAGGATCAGTTGCTTTTGGAGTCTGGCAGCTCCTCGTATTCCTGAGTTTTTTCATTGTTGAAGTTGCACAAATTTGCCATAGATTCATCACAAGATCCATACGAAAATACACTGGAAACAGTACACAATAAGTGTTAATAAAAAAAATAAAAATCTAACTACATGTTAACTTTATCTGGATCTATTTTGACTTTCAATTTTCAGCAAGTGGAAAAATGTCATATGTTGAGGCATTGAAATTATTAACATCAACCAGACTAGCAAATCAAACTTCCATTCCACTCAACAGAATTGAAGCACCACTTCTTCAAATTCCAAAATAAAGTCTAATGTACATTACCATTTATAATTCTATTTCCTAAAATAAATTACTTTTTCCTTTTTTTTTTTTTTCTTTAATGGAGAAAGAGAAAGACATATTCCTCCCAGTGAAACTACAGGACAATAATTCCCAAGCAAAAATAAGGGTTTTCCCACTGTGCAGTATGCACATAGCAGAAAGCTTTAGGAAAGACAGAGCCCTCCTACATTTTTTTTTGTGTTCCCAAGAGTCTAAACCAGGAAATCCTTCCCCCAGAATCCTGGATTAAGAATCTCTCTCTCGAGTGCATAACTGACTTTGTTAATTGTGTCTGAAAGCTGTGCTACCTAACAGAGTTGCCGTTTTCAAATAAAATTTTAGCTCTGTGGTATCATCCTGATGGGCAAAGCTATGAATTTAAAATCTCTGACTTGTTACTGTGGTTTCCCAATCAGTAAACAGACTGGAAAATCTGAAATGTAGCCTGACTTTATTAATTAGGGCACAATAAGAGCAAGTTATGGCGCGTGATTTCTTTTCCCTGCTGTAGAAACTCCAATCTTGTCCTGACATCCAGAGCAGTACCAAAGAGGTCAGCACAAACCCTTGCCCTTCTGAGGTTCTGGGTGTGTCTCTGCTTCTGTCTAGGCATCCATACAAATCATTTCCTCATACTTTGTGTACATTCAGACTGGAGAGTGTATTCACTGCAGTAGAGGGCAGTAGTATTCATTCCCAAGCCAGACAGCTTGTACAGTACATATAAATACCAGTGCAGCTGTCAGACAATTTAGGCAAAAGGAGTGTGTTGAAGGAAAAACAGTTCTTCTCTGGAAATTAATTGTATTTTTAGTACCTTGATCAGAGAGCATAATGAACTCACATCACACTCTTTACGGATAAAGGCAGGTAATCAGATTCTGTAATCCCAATATTAAAATCATCCTCCACATGTTAAAATTAGCAACCTCTTAGGAAATCAGTCCAAATTTATGAGTGAACAGAGACTGCAACCACTTGTGCTTCATGCAACAATATGTGTAATTTAAAAATCTGCAATATTGAACTTGGGGCCATCCCTACCCCATTAAAAAGAAAAGTCTCCTCCAAGCCAGTGGAAACTGGCAATCCTCACTGAGTAGCAACAGCTTACAGAAATATATCTCCATTTGTAATCATTTTAGTCTATGGATGATGACATTTGCAAACATCTGGATCTGATGATGTCCACGGGAGATTCCAAAATGGTAGTGTCTAAATGTGATGATACAATAAATACAAGATGTTTTATTTTAGATTGAAATAGCAGAATAAAGACGAGGGCAGATTGAGATAAAGCATTCAAGCATGGGACTTCAGGTGGCAGCGTGTTCTCCTAACTCAGGAGAGCACCTCCAGCTACAGCCACCTCCTGAGATCTCAGAGCAGCCCTGCAGCTGCTCTCCAGCCAAAATTCTTAACAGCTCTGTGCTCACCAAACTATGCGCCTGTAATTTAAACCATTCACTGCTCAACATAATTAAGAACCAATCTCTGAGTCCAGAACAATAGTCTGCTCAAGCACTAGCACATGGGAGCAAAATGAGACTTTATGTCTTGGCTCATGTTTGCTTTCATCATTTTTTAATTTTTTTCCTCCTCCAAACCTTAGCTCCCCCTCTCCTCCCTGCAGCACACCCGTGGGCAGTTTTCAGATTACTGCAGCCTCCTCCAGGTTTTCTTCAACACTGAAACGGGGCTGCAAAGTTACCCCAAATGTACTGTCACGTAGGAGTGCTAAAGCAATAAATTTGGGGTGTCTGGCTTAGCAATAGCTCGCCTGCAGATCTAATGGAGACAGAGCAAAAACCAACCTGGCACTTTTTTTGTGTTCTGCTCCATTTTCAGAGGGGAAATGGTGGGCTTTACACAAACCTTGCTGCTTCTCATACCCCAGATGACTCAAGAGCTGCTTTGTGCCTCAGCTTGACCAAGGGCAGCCGCAGGGACGTCTCTGACAGCCAAGAACAGCTCGTATGGAGAAGCCCGAGGAGATTTCTGGTTTCCCACTGCATTCCCCGCTCCGCCACGCAAGGCCCACAGAAATAAAATCAGGTTTATGACACAATTTTCCTCCGTCAGGAAAATTTTCTTCTGGAAAGGGCGGGCCCTGCTGTGCTTTGAGGCCAGGAGGTTTGCAGTGAGCAGAAGAAGGTTTGGGAGCAGCTCTTGCCCATCCCTGGGGTGACACCACTCACCCAGGCATGCACAGATCCTTGTGGCATGGGCTGCACGCACCCGCTGTCATTGAGATGGAACTTTAGTACTGGTTAAAGGTTTGAACAAAGAAATAGAGCAGTGAAGGAAAACAGAACACAGATAAAAGTGCAAGAGTTTCTGGGCCTGTCACTGAAAACAATCAGAAGTGAGCTCTTCTTCCTACGAGCGCCGAGCTTTTCGAAAAGGACTTTCCTCACTTCAAGCTACTGACAAAGATATAAACTCAGGAAATATTTTCTGTTTTGCATAACAAAGTCTTGCAAAGGAGGCCAGGGAAGGAACTCAGAATATATGTTGAAGATCTGAAATTAAAGCCATGTGGAGATTAATGAAAACATACAGCAGAGAAGGGTTAACAAAGATGAAATCTACACTAGGCTTGTGTTCTACTTAGTGTATTCCTTACAAATGACCCAATGTCCATCACCACAGAAAGGCCACCACTAGTCTCCCCAGTCCTGGAGACCAAAAAAATTGTTATTTGCAGTTCAAATATCTCTGTCCTGTACCCTCACCATGGGACACTGCTCATTATACCATCTAACTCCAGCTGACTAAATTCACATTATTTAAACTCCGAATAATAGGTAGATCAAATTCCAGCAGGGCCTTTCTATCCCCTAATTAACCTTTGCTGTCATTAAATTAGACACTTCTGAGTTTGTCTATGTATGACATATCCACTGAAGTTGAGCAGTCACTGTGCCTGTTTACTTTGCTAATCAAAAATAAGGTATGAGCACAGTTTGTGTCATCTTTCCATGGAAACATGGAAGGAACTGGAAGCCAGGAAGAACTGGAGCCGTGCACTTCCCAGCCCATAGCTCATTTCCCTTAGGGAAGCAAAGATTTGTGGTTTTAGGAGCTTAGACACCATTGCCATTCCATTAAAATTGTTCCTAGGCTTCCCAGATTCTGTGTGGTGCATAATGGGGTGTGCATGCTGCTCACTCATGGCCTGACACTTCTGCACAAGGTTCCACATATGAAAAGGAGGAGAAAATCACCACTGTTAACATCAGTCTCTATTGCTATTGGCACCAGAACTACTCTTTTAGAAAATTAACTTTTGGCACCAGAACTACTTCTCCTTAAATTTGACATTTGTCTGCTGAAGGCATCTACAGCACTTGTGTGCACAGTAAAGCACAGCATTTCAAAGCCCAGAGACATCAGGGCACTCTTTGCTTCAGACCCTGAATTCAATTTCCTGATGCTTCTTCACATTTGAGTCAGAGGAACTACTTCAAATAATTCTTAGGTCTGAGAGCACAAAGCCCTTTGTTCACAGGTTCCCTTCTGCCTTCAGAATATGTTACATAAATTTATCATTCTCCTTGCTTCTTTCCTTCAGGATCCTAAACATCATGTGCTTGCCCCAAATTCCACACCATTATGCATGTTTTAGCACCCACAGTCTGAATGACAAAACTGGTGTATTACATCAGTTTATCCTACATCACATCTATCCTGCAACAATTTTTCTTTCTGCATTAACCATGAGATAAACTGTGGAAGAAAGAGGGGCCTTTTTTCCAGTCCCCGTATCTATGAATTGTAACTTTTACCAGGAAAATGGTGACCTCCCCTTCCTTCAGTTTCCCATGATAACTGTATTGGCTTTGTTTAAACAAACTCATGTCCCAGCCCTCTGATACACCAACATGTTTGTTGGAGAATCACTGCAGCTGTTGGTAAATCACGTCTTTTACAAGAGGACCGCTATCTAATGTTTTAGGTTTGGCTCTGTGTCCCCGCCAGATTGAACAATGATCAATTCACCATGTTAATGAAGGAGGGTAAAGTTTGAAGTGGGGAAAAAATCTCTTGTGTGTGGATCTACGACAGGAGGAGGAAAAAAAAGAGGTCCAATGCAATCTCAATTTAAAAGGTGAAAGTCACCAATCCTGCCCCTCCTTTCCCTTTTCCTCCCCAGACTCTGGAGGCTGTTTTTCCCTTGCTGCTTTATCAGTTCCCAGGCACCACCCTGCTGAGATGGAGGGAGATTTTTCTTAGAGAGAGAGCATTTTCAACACGAAAATCTCCTTGCAGCTCCCCATGACTCACAGGCTGTCCCTCCCTGGTGCTGAGACCTGGGGTTTCCATGATGGAAATACTCTTTTCAGAACAAGCTTCTTTTAGAGCTCTCCTTAATTTACTGGTGTGACATTTCCTGGGAGAAAACAGCCATGCTTCTCTCTCCTGTGATTTGCTAAACAGTATGGACTATGTTAAAACCCCAAACTCTGCAAATACCTGAAAAGCCCTTGTTGGGGCATTCTTGACCAATTATTTCATTGGAAGTGGCTCATGTTAACGAAGCAATTAATGGAAACCTAAAGAAAACAAGAAATTTGGAAAAAGCAAACATTGAATAGCTGGCAGTCAAGTGAATGTTGGTTCTTTTCTACTCATGGGCAATTTTAATTCCAATTTTGTGCACTTAGTCAAACACTAAATCTAGGTACCCTGTCAATCTCCTGTTTTAAAATTCTGGCTAATTTACAGTTTCTCACTGAACAATTTATAAATAATATATGCTGAGCTGTTTTTATAAAGCTGTCCAAAGCTAATGCCTGCCCCTCTTGGTATTCGGTGTGGAAACTGAGAGGAGGAAAGAGCTGTGAAATGAGTGCAGAAAGTAAAATTTCACTCAGGCAACACCCTTCCTCTCAAGACAACTAAGTGGGAGTGGAGAGCCCTTTTCCCTATCTTGACTCTGGAGCTGGGAATTATTCAGATAGCCACAACCTTTAGCAGAAATTGTGCTCAGACCTTTCCAGGGCTGGAATCGCAGCCGCAGCCTCTTAGGAAATGCCAAGCCTGCATTTGCTTGTTGTGCAGGGATTGATTTCTCCGTGGGACTTGGCTGGATGGTGCTGGAGATGAGCCTGTTGGGTTGGCTCCCGCTGCCCTTTTAACCTGTGCAGTAATGCAGCACCTCCCTCCAAGGCAATTGGAGAGGAGATGATCTGTGCTTGTCTGCTGAAACTGGTCACTTCTCCCAGTGAAAGTGAATGGAATATCATGCCCAATGATGGTTTAAAAAACACCCTCCCTGCCAGCACTGAAAGCTGTGAAAAATGGACCATGCCTGGTAGCTGTGAGGCTTTGATTTTTTATTTTATTGGTTGCGTCTGCTTGACACCTGTGACCCAGTGTAAAATTCTACTGGAGGAGGAATGCATCCCTATGAATTCCCACAGGCAGAGTAGCACATAAAAAATAATAAAGACACTCCTGGGTTTTCCCCAAAATAATAGGAAATCTCAATTTATAAGAGTTTTAAAACCCTGTACCAGCTGGCACCTATTGTTTGTAGGAGATTAATTTTGGTTATGGTAACAAATAGCTACTTTCTTTTGAGATAATAGCAAACTCTAGTTTCAAGTTGAAATCCAATAAGATAAAACATTTTTGCAGCAAAATATCTTTTTTAAACTATTCCTAGATGGCTGTTCTTAGGCCAACACCGTGGAAGAGACCAGTATGCCTAGAGTTTGCAACCTTCACAGTTAAATGCCATTAAGTAAAACTATATTATAAACACAGCAGAGAATTAAGTGTGCTCTGCCAGAGCTTTATATTTAAAATGAAACTTTAACTCTTGTCCATAAGTGCCAATGGCAGAGATTAATATTCTGTACAGAGGGAAATTTGCATAAAGAAAATATTGTCCCAAGATCACTGGATACACTAGAAATAAAAGAGTGTGAAAGGATGAAATAAAGAACTAAAAATATGGGATGAAGCTTAAAATGCCACATCAGCACAGCAAGTCCCTTACCTTTTCTCAGGCTGAGCTCCCCTCTCTGCTCTATGAGTCATTTGGTCCTGACCCCCCCTCCAGCACTAAGAATACATGTGAGGAACTGTGGTGTCAAGTAAAACCACTGTCAGCATGGCCAGAACTAAAACCCTCAGCAGGGCTTATGTCACAATCAAACCTTCCTGAGTAACTAAAAAATCTTTTCTTTGTGGCTTTGCATCTCTTGTAGAAAATGACCTGGTAGAAATAATACCTAGTCAGTGATTGTGAGGAAAAATAAACTGCATGAATCACTGCATGAATGCTTTCCACTCCTCTCTGGACCTCAGGAGGAGTCAGGAGCCTGAATAAGGTAAAATACTGGCACACAGATCACCTGCTTTTTATTTATTTTTTTTGTTTCTTATAATCAGGGCTGGACATGAGCCTGATGAGACAAAAAGGGAATCACTTCCAATGTCCTGAGCATGGATGGCTGCAAAACCTGTCATTCGAAGAACTGGGGGGGCAATACAAATGACAGCAAGTATGGGAGCTGAACTAGTGTGGAGGAATAGAAATAAAATACTGCAGCTACCTGTACTGGAAATTCAGACTAAGAGATGGGAAGAGGAGGAGGAGAAGGGCAGGGAAAGCACAGCTGTCACTGTGGCACTGGCTCAGGGAGGCAGGGAACTGTGGAGCTCTTTTGTGAGGAGCAGCTCAGGAGCACAGCACTGGGGGATGCACTGAGAATTTTCTGGTCGTGCAGCACAGCACCACTCAGTGCATGTGCTTAAGAAGGAAGTGTACAAGCTGCTGAGGCTTTAAAGAGGAGTTCAACATCAGAAAATTACAGTAATTTCACAATTGTATGCCGCATCTGATTATAAGCCGCACATCCGGGTAGCCGAGTAGACCACGGGATTTGTCCATATATAAGCCGCACCAGCGCGGGGTTTGGTGTCAGGTGCTCAAGTTGCAAACAGTTTTCATAGACCAGCGAGGCCTTTAAAGGCAGCCCCAGGTGCCCACCCTGGCCGGCTCTCACTTCCGGGTTGGCATTTCACTGGGATTTGTCCATAAATAAGCCGCAGCTGATGATTAGCCGCACTACTGGGGTAGGCTGGATTCTTCAATGAAAATGGTGCGGCTTATAATCATGAAATTGCTGTATTTTGAGATCCAGTTTAGGGAACCTAAGTTCCAGAGTGGAATCATATTAAGAGTATCACCCTCTTAATGTTCTTATTGTTCTCTTGATCTGTAGGCAATCTCTTGCTGATCATTAAAGGAGTTTTGTGAACCCAGTTTAATTTAACTCATATGGTGGCTTTTATGCCTTATGACCTTTAGGACCACAATTAATCATTTTCTTGGACCTAATTCTTGATGCTTCAAGAAATATATGCACTGGAACTTGGAAACAATGTCAGTAACAACTTTGAGTACCCAAAAAAATATTTCATGGACTACATCACAGGTTAGAGACCTGTTCAGAGTATATGCCTGTCTCTCTAATAAACTAAAAATGGCCACAGCATAGGCATCTGTACCTCTGGATCAAACATGAAGTTTAAAAGTTAGTAAACAAATACTCCCATGGTTGAAACTTCAAGAGACCCCACAGTCACCAAAGAAAAACTTTACTTCACCTTTTTGTGGTGGAGTAGATATTTTCCACATGAAACAGGGTCACGAGCCACCATAATGCTAAATAAAGCTGTGGATGTGGTAGGAAATCTGGGAAGCAGATTGCAAGGAAAGCTTTCTCAGACTTTCACAGAATAAGAGTGACCAGCTGAGTGCTGCCTCCCCAAGATTCTGCAGTCACATCACAAAACCTTTCACCTTTCATGGCAGTAAATGGGCTACACCTGCCAGGAACAATGAATTCTGACAAGGGGAGAGATGATTTGAGGAAATGCAGTATTCCTTGTCACTGATGTTTTCATAAATCCAGTTTTGTCCACTTTACAAAGACCATGTGTTGAAATAGAGACAATACATCATAAGGCCCTGAAAGCTATTGTTTATTATCTCTTCATACTAAAACATAGTTTTCAATGCTCTTCAAGCCCTTTCTGTCTTTTCCTTGTTTGGCTTTGTTTTTTGAGTGCCTTGTCTGAAATTTGCCTTTTTACTTTCCTCAGGAAATCTTGTAGAGTAGAGCTTTCACAAAACTGTGCAACTGAGGACTTGAAATCTTTAACAAAACGTTAAACTGAAAGCATGACAAGAAGCTACTGTCCCTGTAACATTTTGTGGCTCATAAGAATCCTACAATCAAACACAAACCTGGAAGAATTGGCAGGTCTCTGGTGTTGGGTTAACACTGGGCACAGCTGTATGCCCAAGAGGAGACAAAGAAATGAAGCAATGGGAGAAGGAGGAGCCTGGCTGAAGCAGCAGTGAAGATTCTTGGTTGTTTTTCTCTTTATTTGCATTTAGCCCAGGCTTATGTCATCACAGATGTATAATCCCATGTTTTTAAAAGAAATAGCCTGCTCTATGACCTCGTGTTGACTTCCCATCCTGGGGGGTAAATGTTTTTTACTTGATGATTTGGAGATTCTTCACAAGAAGAGGCAGCACACACAGCAGCATCACTGGGATAATTTACTTGTGGGTACCACTCAGAGCCACATCTCACAGGATCTTGGGTCAGTTCTGGTAAATGACTGTGGCACAAATTTCTTTTTGTCTCAGATTTGGAGAACAAAATAGATTTTGTGGCATCCCAGAGATGCAACTGAAAAAAATGATTGTTTTTCTTTTATTTCTGTGTTATTGTTTTAATTAGGACACCCCAAAAGTTAATGTAATGAACTGGACATCTGAAAAAAAAAAAGGTAAAATTAAATCTGAATGTCTTTGGAAGGAGTGCTTTGATGTAATGTTTAGTTTAGCTGAGAGATAGAAGTGTAGAAAAGAGGGGTAGGATGGCTTATGTCTGTCAAGTCTCTTACCATAGCTGAAAAGAATGATCTGAACAGTCTGCTGTTAAAATGTCTGAGGCAGATGTTACTTTTACCACCACAGTCAAAGCAAGGGTCTTCAGTGTTTGACTTTCAAAATCCCCTCTAAGTTCCTTACAGAGACATAAAATGGTTTGTTTATTAAATCTGTAATTTTACGAAACTTGTGAGGTCCAGAATGAAATGCTGAATTCTCTGCAATCTCTGGTGGGACATATATTTCCCATAATCTCTTTAAGAACATACCTCCTTCAGCTCACACCAACTGCCACATTCATAATCTAAGAAGACCCTAAATATCCTTTTTTTTTTTCTTTCATTATCATTTCTGCTCTATTCCTCTTTAATACTGTCCAATTTAGCCATTTTATTGTTCTGAACACATGGTGAAACTCCACTTCATGTCAAGCCTGAACATATTCAGGCTTTTTTCTCTCAAAGGATTTCAAAGGTGTTTTCAAACCTCACATAGGAAAGATTAATTTTAGCAGCCACAAAAGATTGCTCATTGCTCAGCAGCAGAATGCAGTAAAGCTGAACATTGAGGAAGAGCTCAAGGAATACAAGTGGAAGCTTTCCTGAAATCTATGTTCAATTAGGATATTTTTGTTTCCTCAGCAGTCTGATTGGGCAGCTGCCTCTTTGCACACCAGAAATCAGGAATGGAATAACACCCCAGTGGCAGCACTGGGAAACAATGCAGCTGAATGGGTCTATTGTCTGCATTTCAATTTCTCAGTAGTTAGATACTAGTGATTAATTCACATCAAACTCTGGGTGACTGAATAAAGACTTCAGGCAGGGAAAGGAGGTATGGATCCAAAAGGGAATAGGATGTATCTCCTATTAAAAGTCCTGGAGAAGACTCTAAACCCACTGAAGATGGATAGAGCTTCACTTTTTTTTTTTTTTTTTTTTTTGCTGTATTGCAGCCACCCACTGCTGCATGTCTGATGTCCCACAGGAGCACAAAGACAAAACTCCAGGAGCTGCCCCCACCTCTGGTACTGCAGCAATCACCAGCCAGCCCCGAATGTTTGGGATTGCTGGGACTAATTGGGATCAGGGCCTGAGCTCTGAGCAAGGGTCTGACAGATGAGAAACACATTACAGCAGCACTGGGCAGTCCCCATCGATCCAGGAACGCTGTCAGAATGTCACATGCTGATTGCCCAAATCTGGCACTGACATAAACCAAACTGCTCAGGGCAGCCTGTCCTGGGAGGCAAGCAGAGCTGGGAAGGGCAGGGAAGAGAGATGGAGGGCATAGGGATGAGGAGCTGCCTTGGCAGGATGGGTCTGGTCTTCCCAAAAAAAACAGAAACAGAAAACACTAGTAAAATAAAGCAGTAGATACAGAAAAGAGAGGAAAACCTCCCTAAGCATCCTTCAAAATGTTTCCTATTACTACTTAAAGACATGGAGTTTTATCCAGTTACTCCTGGGAAAAGGAAACAGTAATAGGGCTCCTTAGAATGGGAATTTTGTCTCTTTCCAAATATTGTACACATTTTTATATGCCTTGGTAGAATTTCTATGCAAGTGTGCAAAGAAATCAGCGTACAGATGCCTCAGCTGATGAAGATTCAGACACAGAGGAGATAGAGTGGCACCCCAATATCGAGGCCTCCCCTGAAATATTTTTTCACCACTGAGAATTTCCCACGTTTTGAAAGCATAAATATATATCTGCAAAAGTATATAAGTATGAATTCTTGATGCTGACCTCCAGTCATTCCTAGAGACATGGATATCACACGAGTGGAAAGCAATTCTTTGGAACACAGTGTGGGCACTCGATGCTGTGACACCCTTAGGCATATCTTAGGGTTCCTTCTCCCCAGCTGGCAGAATTTCAGCAGAATCCTAACACAGACTGTCACACCAAACAAGGAGAACCCCCAAAACTCTGAATTCCTGCCCTTCTAACTGCAGTACTGGAAATGTGAAAGGAGGGGTGAGGTTTTGAGAAATAACATGGTTTTACAATACTTGTTATCCCTTTAGGTAGGCTCCAAGCAATAAAAATTTTCACATTAAGGTCCAACCATGGCAATTTTTGGTCCCGTTCCAAATACATTTTACTCTTCTGGATGCAGAAAACTTCATTCCCACTAGAGTCAGCAAAGAGAGGAGCTCAGACAGCATCACAGAGGAGCCCGCTGTTGACGGAATCACAGCGATTTTTATGGCTGAGCTTACATTTACAAGCAGGAGTATCAGCGGGGTCACAGTCCTGCTTCATGTCGTATGACAACTGAGCAAAGTTGAACACACACAGGCAGACATTTAGGTGGCCAGCTGGCACGGGAGGTAAGCACTGCAGTATCACTTTGCCCACCCACATAGACACTGTTTTAAAACCAGTAAATAGAAATACAACAGTAGTTTTATAGAAAGGCCAGACCATAAATAATTAATCCATGGGATAAATATGCTTACACCAGACAGAAAGGCAGAACTCACCAGCCAAACTTTACCTTATATAAAGATTTCTGGAGCATGGACTGTTTTCAAGTGTCATTAATACAAAATATACAGCTCCAAACTTTTTGTTGTTTCATGCAAACAGTTACCCTAGCAGAAGCCTTTCTAAAGACATGCTATATTTTAATACACAACTCTGATATTTGTCACACAGACAGTTTCCCTCAGGTCTCAACTCATTCTGCAGCTATCTCATTAAAGTGATGATGACTACAGTCATATTAGTGAGTATGAAAGTTATCTCCGGTAACTGAGAATTTAAGGGAATTCAGAACACAATATAAGTAAGGAAACATTCTCTTCTTTCTTTTCTTCTTAATAAATTCTCTCTCCAGCTGTATCAGTTGGAAAAGCCATACAATTCTTCTTCAATATAAAATGAAAACTAATTTTAATTTTATGCATTAGAAGTAATGTACATTTATCATTTGCATTGACCTAGGCAAGTACCCTTAGGACTATCAAAGCTTTAGGTTAAAAAAAAGTTTATAGAAATTGTATTAGAAGTGGGGTTTGCCACTTAATTGTAAAAATAATGCCCCAACTTGAGGACAATTATGAAAGGTTTAATTCTTTAAAATATATGAGAGCTAGTCAACAATACATTCACTTTTTTTTGCAAGAAGGAACGTGATTTCAATAATTTGAACTTTATTTTATGTACAAAGGCCATGTTCTTTCTTACATAACTACTGTGCTAACCCTATGTAGCTGCAATGTTTCACTGTGCCGGCAGTAAAGGTAAGGAGGAGCCAAGAAAAGCTGACTTTCTTTCCATACTGCCCTCAGATTAAATGCAAAAATTTTTACTAAATTTTCCCCAATAAGATGGAGAGAGGTAATCAAACCTCTGGTCTTCTAATTCCTGTTCTGGGAAGGTACAAGGTTCACAAATGGTGTCTGGGCCACCATCACCCTAGGAGGAGATAAGCAAAGAGACAAACTGGAATTAGAGATGCAAATATCAACATCTACCAATAAGTCTGTTTTTTTCTGTGTTTTGAGGTTGATACATTAAAAATACGAGCCATAGTATAGAATTTCCTAAGCAATTCCCCTGTGTGCTTCCATAACTTTTGCTTAGCTATTTTCCTGCAGATCATAAAAGAGCAGCACCAACCAAAAACCCAATAACTACTTTCTTTTTTTACCCAAATCAAACTGTTTTGGAGACAGAACTTTATTAGCCTGCCCATGTGATGCAGCTTTACAGACAAAAGTAAACACTTCTTAAAGCAGTGCACAACCAGTCTTTATTTGCAGCCAGATAGCATCAAAACTAAGAATTTAAGAGCATTCCAGAAAACAATGGAGAGTTAAAAGATAACAAGAGTCACCTTCATAATGAATGAGAAAAAACAAATTTGGCTAGGGCTATAAAAGAAACCATAAGTGGCAGCACATGGTCCAACCTGCAGCACATCAGGGAATTAAGGAACTCTCAGCCTCACATGAGAACTAATACTGACTTTTATGGAATATTTCTTTTCCAACTGATACGAGTCAATGGGCAGGGTTTGATCCTGGCCAGGCTGATGCACCCATGCTGACCCAAGTGTAAAATGAGGTCTGCATTTTAATTTTATGTGTACAGGGGATACCAGGCCCAGCAAGCCTGCAGTGTGCTTTTCTGCTCCGTGAATCCTGCTCATCAGATTGGCTGCATATTCCTTGAGAGATGTTAAAATAACACTGCACAAAGAAGCCAAGTTTAACTCTCCCAATTCCCAGGCTGAATCAGGAAGGCTACCACTTACTTGTAATTCTGATTGAAAAATAACAGAGCTAATAAGAGGGGGCACACAGAGCATTTCTCCACAAACCTCTGCTTTTGAGAGAGAAGAAATACCTTTTGATGTGCCTCAGTGTTTATGGTTTAGTCACTTTAGTTCTCGTTTCATCTTTCCTTATTTTTCACCTGGTTCCACTGGAATTCCTGAAGCTTTTTCCTTATTTTTCATCTGCTTCCACTAGAATTCCTGGGGGCTGGGCTGGCTGCAAGGGCTGGGAGCTTCATGTCTCCAAAAAGACAGCACTGCTAGAGCTCACACTTGGCTCTGCAGCACCATCTAGCACCAGGTGTTTTGTCACAGGAAGGAAAATCCTCTGCAGAAGTGTAAGGCTGTCACTGATTGCCATCACTCGGCCAGGAGAAATCCCTGCCAGCTTCAAAAAGGGCTTTGAAGTGGAGGGACACACACCAAAAACCATCTGATAATATCTTTCACTTTCCCTTCCCGACTTCCCTCCTGGGCCCTTTCCCTCACCTTTCTTCTCTTTCTCTCACCCCATTCCTCACTAAAGCCTCAGACTTATGGTTAGACTCGATGATCTGTCTTATTTTGGATCCTCTTTTTGAAATGGAGAATGTAAACCCCCTCTCTTGAAATTATTATAATTTTGAAATTAAGGGGCTCTCAGACAAAGATACAGGAATTAGGAATAACAGTCCTTTACTAGGGAAATTAAAATAGAAATGCAGTACTACAAAGAACAAATCCCAAACCCTGAGAAAGTCAGAGTACAACCTGACACTCCATCAGTCAGTCAGGGTGTTGGTAGCAGTCCCATGAAATGGTGGCTGCAGTCCTCTTGCTGTGACAGATGTCTCACAGTTGAAGCAGGGTTACCTTAGTGTCCCAAAACCTCTGGTTTTATCTTGGTAAGAAATGTTGGGCTCTTCCCCCTGGCTGGATCAACTCGCAATGGGATGAAGTAATTTTATCAGTCCCACAGTGGGACTCAATGGGCCATTAGCAGAAGATACTTCCCTGCAGGAAGGATGAGTTGTGAAAAGATAAAGAGCACTGCCCCATCTGGTTTCAATGGATGGCCCATTAGCAGAATATCTCCCATGGAGATCAGGATCACTGCCCCACCTGGTTTCAACTGATGGCCCATTAGCAGAATATCTACCACTGAGATCAGGATCACTGCCCCTACCCTCAACGGATGGTGGTAGATACCTTTTATCACATCGTGAATTGTAAACCAAGACATGATCTTAGAGGTCTTTTCCAACCTAAACAATTTTGTAATTTTATGATTTCTACCACTGCACTGTATTCCTCACTACTTTATGCCACACATGTGAAAAAACTCGTGTCTCCACCTGCTTTACAGTTAGATTATTCATTTCTTTCTCATTACTACATATCAGATATAATCATGTTTTTCAACAGAATGGGAAAATAACGCGAATGGGATCCATATGTAAAATAAAGCACAATGTTTTATTTATGTATTTCAAGAATTAAGGCACTCTTTTCTTTCCTCATCTGATGGCAGGTTTTGTTCATAATCATCACACATGATAGCTATCATTTGTTGTCTATTCTATCAAATTATTACACATGCAATCAGGTTTTTGGTTTTCACTGCAAGAGATAGAGATCACAGGAAAATAATATTTATTTAAAATCTCTGCCACTTTTATGGAGGCAATAAAAGTATCTGACAATTAATTCCACATGTAATACTAACAAATTGAGAATGAATAATGAAAAACCTGAACCCTCTACCAGTGACATGATTTTCAATAGCAACCTCTTTACAGAAACATGATGGGTTGAATAGCAAAGGCCATTAGGAATGGAAAACCTACAGACAATATGTTTAAAGAGGGATGTTTGCAATTCATATTTCAACATGAGTAGAAGCTTCACCGAGTAACACATTTTACTATAACAGCACATCCAGGTTTTCCCTTCAAATTTAGATGCTTGATGCTTAAAATAAATACCTGCTTATTACCTACCTAATCAAATATATGAAGAGTCAAAAAAACCCCATCAGGTCACGTAGAAAAACCAGTGATGAATGTTACCTTGCTTTACTCCCCAGAGATCTTTATTACACTTAATTTTGCTGGTTTTGTCCTGATAACAAAACACATTTTGAATTAGGCATCTGATATCAAGTAAAGGCTGTTACACTACACATAGGTGAAGATACTTAGTGAAAAAGTGTTTTAGTAGATAAAATACACCTTAATATCTGCGTTGTCCCATATTTTATGTCACACAAAATTATTTCAAGTTCAACAGTTTCATTGTTTTCAGTAATCCTTTCAATTTTTGGCATTGAGAGAGTCAAAAGGTCACCAAAGTGTATTTTCCCTCTTCTGTGAAATTTCATTTGGGTCTGAAAAAAAGCCCTGAGCTCATGGGGCTGTGACCTCAGCCAGGAAATCCACAATTTCTAGTGTTCATCAGCAGGAGGGCAATGATCTCCTCCGTCTCACTGCCAACCTCAGCCAAAGCCACTTCCCTTGAGACTGAGTTTTAGAAAGGGCAACTTTACAGATCAGTTGGTTAACATCTATTAAAAATTCTTCACAGCCAAATCCCTCACAGTGCTGTAGAGTGAGATTGTTACATTTGCACATGATGGCATTTTGTCCAGCCTGAATTGCTTTTTTTTTTAACTCAAAAAACCACACCTCTAAATAGATGCATGAAGATCAATTCTGAATTTAAGATACTCTGCCCTCTAAGCTTCTTCTCTCTCTCTCTCTTTTTTTCTTTTTTAGGTTAAATCCATCTTGGTATCATTAAACACCTCTCTTCCTCTCTTAACGTTCTCCCTCTGTAAGATGGAAATAGCAGCCCTCTATGTCAAGAGGAGATAAATGCCTTAATATTCTCCAGGTACTTTGCTGGTACATTGATGGATGTCCTAAATGAAGCTAAAAGTAAATGTACAATTCCACATTCAATTCCAGCCTTAAAGACAGAAAGGACTCTGCAGTGAATAATGAAAAGAAAAAGTAAAGTTAGGAAACTGTCTGGAGTACACGTGAACATGTAATTAAACACTGCACCTTAATGCAAAAGGCAGATGAATTAGAACTGCAAATCCACTTAGTGTTAACACTCCTTGCTTCATAGAACTTCACAGATTAATGTCCTTTTAATGTATTTATGAGCAATGATGTACAAACCTATATATACTTAAGCATTGAATGAGCAATGGATCAAGTCTGACTCAGGAGAGATTTACTGTGTTAACAACTACAGGAAATAAAATCTGGATAAGAAATGCCATTTGTACTGGAAATTAATTTCAAACAGTCATCAATTTATTCATGGAGCTCTAATGAAAAGGATAAATTTTGCTTTCCAAGCTAAAATTAGAAAATTCATTATATTTTTTAAAAATCCTCACCATTACTTTAAATCCATTTTAAACAACTCAGTTAACTCCATTTATTACAAACTGTTACTCTGCAGTCATTGCTATTTCCCTGCTGTTGTGACAATTTACACCCCACACCATGCATTCCCTTTGGGTTCATCCCCTTTTTCCTCTTGGTGATGTCCTGATGGCACAGCTCAGATCTGGTCCCTGCACAGTGATGCACATTCAAGCCCTGGGTTGAGAAACCCCCAGGGAAGGGAAAACCATTTAAATTTTGTGTTTTTATGGAGTGTGGCTATGACCCCACCATCCTCGCCATACCTTATAGATGGCTTGCTTGCCTTCCCTGAAGGTGTGGTGCCCTGCTGCACCCTCTTATCCACACCAACAATGAATCTTTCCACTCAGGGAATTTGTGCAGCGGGGGGAAAGATGAGAAGGAGACAAACTCAAACCAAACATGAGAGCATGCACAACTAGAGCCTTGGTACATGCTGCCTCTTCTCTCTTTAAAATCTTCCCCAACCCCTTCCCTCTCCCCACAGACCAGAACAGGATGCACATTAGGACTGCTCTTCAGCTGATGTTAATTCAGCTCAGTTGACTCAAAGCTCAGACTAAAGGAGGGAACAAAGGGTAAAATAAGTAAAAATAATGAAGCAATTGCTCAGTTAGTGTAATTGCCTAGGCTTCAATAGGACTACGCTAATTTCCAGCAGCTGGAGTTCTGGCTCTATATTTTTATTTACTTTACCTCCTGTACTTGATTTCCTACCCTGCCCTTTGTTTGTTATTTTCATGTCTATGGTGGCTTCATTTGGAGTGTAAATTTCTTGTGGAATATGGAGGGGGGAGTGGGTTAAACAACCACTCAAGTCTAGGACATAAAATAAATGCATTCCACTAAAAAAGGAGTAGGAGAAATGTGTAGATATAGAGACAGCATAGAACTGGAGTAAAAAATTATATCCACATCCAGCTCCACAAAATTTTCTACCTTGGACAAGATCTTCTTTCATACACAATGTTCATTGTTCAGTTTTACAACTCATAACTTAGGAATAATATTTTCTTGGTCAGGTTTTATGTGAAATAATCTGCATGTGTTTTTGGACAGACACACTTTAGTTCCTCGAAAATATGATAACTTAACAGATGTGTTTCTTAATGGCCATCATATAAATTGACTGTATAACCCACTTCCCCACCAACTATTTGAGAAAGAGTGGGTGGATGACATACAGAGTGATGTTTGGAAAGTATTTAAGAACTCTGTGCTGCCTAAGCTACTGCCAGTGAGCAGACAGACCTAAAAACACAACAATTTGATCTTCCACTTTCAGAGCTTTTTCCTGCTTCTCAAAAGAAGGAGTTTTGAGAGAACTGGTGGCTGATTTTCAGCTGGTGCCCTTCTTTTGGAGATTTCTTCTTGTACTTGTATTCCTACCAAAGCAACCAAGGGTCTGAATCAGCCAAGTTGTGTATTTTGGTGAGAACTTTTTACAGAGAAAAACCCAATTCGAGCTCTCTAAAGTTTCAATCTGTTGAGTCACCAAACAATCAAGGTACAACACTAATGACACAAACAGATTCAGGGATGCAGAGAAATGGAGCACCCTCACTTCTGTAATAGATCCCCAGAGGCCTTGCTGCTGTTCACAAGAAAAAAAAAATATTGCTGAGGATTATGATGACCAACCTGTGACAAAAGTCAGCAAAATGTTTAACTCAATAAACCGAACTCTGCTTCCAAATTCTTTCTGAATAGTCAAGGTGAGGTTGGTAAAAATGTTTTTATTTGTGTTCTCTCTTTTTTCTTGTACCTTAGGTAGAAGAGATTTAGGTATCATTCAGTACTGTATAAATATCATTGCAAATTACCAGCTTATTTACAACTTAATAAATTATGTGGAATCAGTTTTATCCGTTTGTGGGGGGAAAATTCATAAAGCAGTAACAATTCCTAATTAAATAGTTCTCTGGGTACCAGCTGCACAAAATGCTGAGGACCGGGGCTGAAAGAACATAAAACCTGCAATCCTGTAATGAATCTGTGATTAGACCCTGACTGTTCCCAAGGGGAGGAAAGGCTTTTCTAATACAAAGAGTCCCTGTACACATGCTGTGCTGTTCCTGCATAGCAATAGAAATGTTTAATGTTGTTTAATGCCAATAATTATCTTTATGTCAATAATTATCTTTATACCTTAGTCACACAGGTTACAGGCACAGTTTTTGCTTTTTACTCTCACTCTTTCTGGCAGTTTTTTAACTATGTTCCTCAGATCTACCTATGAACAGCTAATACTGATATATAATAATGTGTAAAAAAAAAAAAGCAGTGTTTTACTCACCCCTTACATTCATCCTTTCTGTACAATGTTTCCAGTAAAAAAGAAATTTTCACAATCTGGGAAGATATTTTTAAGATATAAGTTTTTACCTTGGAGTTCTATTATGTAGCCAAATTAATGATATAAAACACCATGTCTTTATTTCCCAACAATGGGTAGGGATGAGGCCTTGAGCAACAAAGGCCAAAATAATCTTGTTTCTATAGCAAAAGTTACAATTATTTTCTACAAGCCAAATCCATTATCCAAGTCCTGTTATTCAATACTAACAATGAAATTTTACAGACAAATAACAAAACATTTTTACATTTAGTGCTAAAGCTGAGCTCATTAGGCAAATATGCTCCTAACTTTCATATAACTTTCAAAATAACATTTTTTTTTCAGTTAGCTGGAAATATCAATGTATCTATTTACAAAAAAAAAATAATAAATTGAGTATAAGTCATTCTGTCACCCGCATTCAAAGATTTTGCTTATGGTTATTTTTGCAGACCATTTTCATATAAACATGCCATAAACATTTTCCCACTAGGTTTCCATTTCCTGAGGTACAAAGTCGTTCTGAGATGTAATTTACAGAATATCATTGTGATAATTTACACTGGTGGAGGCAAGCTTGAAGGAAACTGGTTTGTGGAAGAAAGCATTGCCAAGGAATTTGGTGCTACAGTGTTTTAACAAGAGGAATCTAATGTCAGATACTGGGCTCTTTACATAATGGGGTTTGGAGTAGATTTTTGACAGAGTATTACTTTTGTTTCCCCCGGAATCTGTTGTTTCTAAGATTTTGCTTTAATGCTTGTGGATGATGTAAGGCTCATAAAATAATGCAGAACTCACCCCATCTACCCCAGATCTAAAGCCCCAGTACTCCCCACAAAATTAAGGGTTTAACAAGGATAGTGGGTCAAACGCTGAGCTGAAGAACAGAAGTTGAAATGGAAGCTGTAAAAGTTGGTCTGGGGACTGTTACAGAGCCAGTAGTTAATGAGTTTAGTCCAGTAGTAAATCAGGAAAGGACTAACAGTGGGGGGACTAAAGAGCTCAGTGGTGTCTATGGTGTTTTTCCTATCCTTCATGAGATTTCACTTTCAGAGTCATTACACGAGATGAATTTGTTCAAACAAAGCCTCAGGGGATTTGCTCTATTATTCCTAGACAGGAAGAAGATCTAATTTCCCTGGTACAGACTTTTATGATTCCTCTGCAATGTCTTTGCATAGACATATTTATATCTATTTACTGTGTGAACCCTTTCCTTGAGAAAAAATATAAACAGGTTTTACCAGTAATTCACTGCAAATTGTAATATTTTATACTGTAAATATCTGCATTTAATGGTTCCTAAAAATAAGTGGCTTTATTACTGGAATCAAAATTACTACCAGTTTTTGAAAGCTGTTGCTCTTATCTTGGTTATTTAGTGTTGCCTGCCTCATGATAGCACTCATAAGAATCTCAGTCCTAAAATCCCTGGTGAGACAAACTTTTTTCCTGGGATGAAGCCCACCTAAATGAGAGCAAACAGATCTGCTGAAGCAGGAGACAAGGCACCTAGAACTTGTGGGGTCTGTTAGGTTTTTTTTGCACATCTTCTGTTTTCGTGTTAAACCATCCAAATATTTCATCTTCCTGATCACCAGGAAAAGCTCAGTTCTAAGTTCATCTTGGCACAGCCTGCACAAGACCTCTAAATGAAGTCTTTTATATGGAAAAGTTTTATCCTATTTCATACTTGAGTTTTTTATCAGATGAAAATAAGTCATAAAGAAGCCTGCAGTTCCTGAAATCATATTAAACCCAAAAATGTGCCATTTTTTTTCTCCTTTTCAAATTAACAACTTGACTTTTACATCAGTAACAAACTGAACTGTATTGAGTAAAATTTATAGATGACTTTTCAGCTTTACAGGTTATGAGGTGTTTATTCCATTTTTAGTTTAAATATATTAATATTCCATTATAAATATAATTAATTCAAACCCAGTCCAATTTAACTAGAAACTAAAGAGTTTGTCCATAAGTGATTTACCCCATTGTCAGCAGCATTTGTCCTATAATGCACTTATTTTTGCTGTTCTTGAAATCTGTGAAATAAAAATAGACCAAAAACTTAAAGAAATTATTTCCCCTAGAAATAATTTATCACCCTGTAAATTTGTAATTTGTGTCACATGTATAAACCCTGGAAGTATCATTTAAAATGTGTCATCGTGAATTATTTGGTCCTGTTGGCCAAGAAGTGAAGTTATCAATTAAAGTAAAATGAGAACTCATCCCTTTCCACTCAGTCTGGTCACATAATTAGCAGTCATTTATAGACTCTCCCATTCATGGTGTCACTCCATTTACAGGCTACAATAGTGAGGGAAAATTAATGTCCCAAATTGTTTTAGGGCTGATATAATGTGCAAATTGCAGTTCCAAGTAAAGTGATAATGTCATTTATGGGACAATTCTGTGGGGAAAAAAACTGTTATGACACATATTTTTATAAATCTTTTTACTGAGAGTAGAGTCAAGACAGGAGTATTTGGATATTGAAGCTTTTCCAATTTTAGGAAATAATTCTTTTCCTCTAATGATAAAATTGAGGAAACCCAGACTGCTCCTTTAGAAGCAGCCAAATAAGTTTTAAGTGCCATCAAATACAGACTGTAAAGTAAATATTACTTTACTGCAACCCACACCATTTTTCCTTGTCCTGCTAAAAGTTGAAAATAGATTCCTCACAGGAAGGTTTTATGTGTAAATTCTTACAGTTCAATGACACCAAAAGACAGAAACACTAAAATTTTTATGTCTTTCTTCTGCCTTTCTCAAATGTAGAAACTTTTTCTATGGCTTTTTCCATACAGATTACTCACTCAGCACTGCATGAATTTTGGCCCATCTCAGAGGCCAGGGATGGCATAAATATATCTAAATAACAGTTTAAATGTCTTTTAAATGTCTTTTCGTTTTCTCAGAGAGTGAAAAGGGATTAGAAGTAGATTGCTGAACTTCAACAGGTAGATCTTGCCATATGTTAGCATTTCAAAAAGTTAATTAAAAATATGTTCTGCTAAAGAGACTCATCTGAATAAATATTTAAAACTTCAGAATTTTGAAACTTAAACCCATATTCCTTATGATTATACACTAAATGTAGCACAAGTGGCATTTTATCAAAGATCAATTTATGTTTGAAAAGGGATAAATTAAGCAGATTTAAAAAAAATGAAGGGAGAAATATATTTATGAACTCCGAACTGTATTTTTTTTAAAGTTCAGAGTTTTGACTGTAAGACTATGACACGGTTTTTAAAAACAAGCAGGGCAACATCCAAAAATATGTACAGTAATTTCACGATTATAAGCCACACCTTTTTCATTGAAGAATCCAGCCTACCCCAGTAGTGCGGCTAATCATCAGCTGCGGCTTATTTATGGACAAATCCCAGTGAAATGCCAACCCGGAAGTGAGAGCCGGCCAGGGTGGGCACCTGGGGCTGCCTTTAAAGGCTTCGCTGGTCTATGAAAACTGTTTGCAACTTGAGCACCTGACACCAAACCCCGCACTGGTGCGATTCTGTTACTAATTGTTACTTTGTCACACATGGATCCTCGCTTAAAAAAAGAAAGAAAAAAAAAAGAAAAAGTGTGACTTATATTCAGGTGCAACTTGTATGTGGACAGATCCCGTGGTCTACCCGGCTACCTGGATGTGCGGCTTATAATCAGGTGCAGCTTATAATTGTGAAATTACTATATTTTCCTTCCCCTTCAGATGGTATGGGGAAAAAAACCCTTCAACAAACACACGTCTGCGTTTGCACAACAGTTTCGAATTATGAACTGCATTCTGCAGCTCTTGCAGGAAACCACTGTGCTCGGTGGCAGCATGGAGTTATTTTTTTATTGGCCTAGGATGTGTACTGGTTAGAGCAGGGCTGTTTGGTGAACCACACACACACGGGCTGCTTCCCCACAATTAATGGAGCACGCATTAATCACGTGCGAGCGGGACGTGCAGACAGAGCTGGCGCTCACTGGAAGCCCCAAGTTTTACCTCCACAATCTGGAAATTTTCTCCAGGCAACCACACCAAATTCTCCCTCTGAGCACCAAGATGGAAGGGAAGATCAACTCTCAATGCTAAAGAACCAGCTCCCCAGATTTTCCAGCTGTTTTTGACACCTTCTCCTTTCCCAGCTGTGTTGATCTTGCTGCTGCCTGAGTGGGCCAAAGGATTCAAAATTTTCTGTGTTCTTTCAGTGACTACTTAAAGCAGAAGAAACTTGGCACCATAGTCTCAAAGCACTCTGGAAAAAGTACCAGTTACATTCAATTCTAAATCAATAGACCTTCCAAATTATTGTTGAAAGCCTGTGCAAAACCACAAAAAAAGAAGCATTCTTCAGAAAAAAGGTGGCCAGAAGCGTTTTACATTATACACCCAAATATCCTTTTTCTTCCCCTGTCATTGCCTGCCACAGAGTCAGGAGCAGGATGGAAATGAGTCTGCAGTGCTAGAGAAAGGAACCCTCCACTGACTGAGGGAACTGCAACAAAATAGATGGGCACAAGATATACATGGACCTAGGAACACATCTCCACCCTGTTTTGCAGGCACCACTGTTTTATTTCTGTTGTTTTTCTCTATAGAAAAACAATGCAAAGGCTTTCAACCTCCAATACACCCTCATATGAAATTTATAAATACGTACATGTTTGTCCTTGGGGTCACTCCGACAGTAATTCTTAATTTAAGGGTGATATTGCATTCAGAGATAAAACAGTGTAAATAGCAACAGTGTTTATTCATTACAACAGTTTGCATCACCACAGTCCTTGATGGTTTTAAGATAAAGCTGAATATATGGTGCAAGACACTCTAAAGTGATGTAAGACACACTGAAATTAGTGTAGCCATAAAACAACCCAAAACAAGGGAAATACCAGATCTACTGCATTATCTAGCAGCAATTAAAGAATATGGAATGGCAGATATATCCTATAAGGCTGCCTGGAACACCTTCAGTGGGTTAATTCTATGTGAAATCCTACTTTGCATTTCTTGCATGAATATTCACAACATCTTAGGAAATCTTTGCTATTTGGAAACTTTGGTCTAGTGGCAGATTGTAAAGGACAAGCAAATTTTTCTAAGCACTCTGAATGCTAAATTCTAGATGTGGCAATTTGAAATAGCTCATTAAAAGCCATCTTATTTCCAATTCAAGATATAAAAGCTTTCATTTCTCCAATGCCTGGGAAACTCTCCAAATAAAACCCAAGGTTGTACCATCCACATTTTGCAAACATTTCTCAGTGTTCTATGCTTTTTTCCACAAGTATGGCAGCCAAATAATTCCTCTACAAATTAGCAACAGCCACTCATCCAGCAAAATAAAGTTAACATTTTGACATGTCAAAGCTTCCCTTTGGAGTGAATAATATATAAATATTTGGTGTGAACTTGGAGAATTTCTGGATTTTTTTTATTCCAGTTCTAAGGTACCACCCAGTCAGGCTTTTGGGCAACCTTTTGTGTGTGTTTGGGTCACATAAAAAGAAAATTAGACCCTCTGTTTTTCATCTACTGAGAGCTTGGGAGCACAATCCATGCTGTTAATCTTGAAATTCCAAGATGTATGACTATTGTTCACCGTTGAATTTTTCCTAATACTAGTCAGTGCAACTGGTATTTGGACTTCTGCATGGACTTTAAAAAAAAAGAATAATCCCAGGCTTGGTCCCATTCTCAGTCAAGCTAACAAAACATTTGCCATGACTTGGGTGCAGTGCCAGGCCCTCAAGGAGAACTTTCTCAACATTCAGCTTCAGCTTTTGAACTTCCACACGGCTTAGCCCAAAAGTTGAGTCAGTGGGGAGGAGCAATTTCTTGGATTATTTGCACGCTGGAATACACATTCCAAAAATTGTAGAGGCCAGTTTAAAATAGAAATACAGTAATTTCACGATTATAAGTTGCGCCTTTTTCATTGAAGAATCCAGCCTACCCCAGCAGTGCGGCTAATCATCAGGTGCGGCTTATCTATGGACAAATCCCAGTGAAATGCCAACCCAGAAGTGAGAGCCGGCTGGGGAGGGCGCCTGGGGCTGTGTTTAAAGGCTTCGCTGGTCTATGAAAACTGTTGCAACTTGAGCACCTGACACCAAACCCTGTGCTGGCACGATTCTGTTACTAACCCGTTACTTTTTCACACATGGATCCTCGCTTAAAAAAAAAAACAAAAAAAACCAAAAAAAACCCCCCTGTAGCTTAGATTCGGGTGCGGCTTATATGTGGACAAATCTCATGGTCTACCCGACTACCCAAATGTGCGGCTTATAATCAGGTGCAGCTTATAATTGTGAAATTACTGTAATTTGGCCAAATGTTCCATGCTTTCTCCTTCATTTTTTTTTCCATGGTACCTGTGATGTCCTCCCACGATGCCAAGGAAGAGTATGGCTGCTCTGGCAAGGGTGGAACAGCTTTCACATGGAGAAGCTGACAAGTTATTTCTTTTGCAAAAACCCTCAGAACTTTCTGAAAAGGGACTCAGTGTTTGGTGAAGCATTAAGGACTCTTTGGAAAACGTGCTGTGCTTCATAAGAAGTTACTCAGAATGTGGTTCAAAATGTGTTTTTCTAACTAAAGAGAAATGTGTGGAGCATATGAAAAAATACAGAAGGCCATGAAAGATATCTTTGTTAAATGTCAGTGATATGTGTCTGTTATTTTTCTGTCTTGCAAGCTAATAAACTGAAGACCAGTTGCTTTACAGACAGGGTAGTTATTAGCTCTCAGTAGAAAATAATGTACCACAGGGAATTTACAGTATAAGAAAAATGCTCTTAAATATTTGGGGCCATCTGAGCCACCCAGGTTAAGTGTTTTCTGGCACTGGAGGTGTTATTGTTGCCATAGCCCTGCCACATGATGTTATTCTCCCAAGTAAAATGTAGTTTTCCTATTAAAGACCTCTGCTTAAGTCCATGATTTCCTTCTCGTACCCAGGATGGAAGAGATGGTTTTGAGAATTGTGCAAAATCCAAAAAGAACAAAATTGCTATCGATATTTAAAATAAAGCAGGTGGACTCCAATAAAAAGGCATTTAATTTCTGACTGCTGTCACAGCAAATAGAATTGTTGAAGGACTATGTTATTGAGTAGAGTGACTGTAAATTGGTTGCTTCTGTTTTTCAGGAAGAGCAGAAAACACCCAAACCCAAAAATAAGACATTACAAAAATAGCTCTGTGAGGAGCAATCTAACCCTAATGGTTGTATTTTTCTGGAGGCTTCCTTCTGCTATTCGACATCTTCTGTTTTTTCCTTAATTGCAATTTGAATCTAGAAGATCCAGTTAGATTGGCAGTCAGAACAGCTACCATTGCAAACCCAACAGCCAGATTGTGTGGTGAGTGTCAGGACTATCAACCACCTTCCAGACAGAAAAATAAACATGAAATTGTGCTTTCAAGCCCCTCAAACAATGTCTGGCTATACACATTCTTGGCCTTATACTCTGTTTTTAATACTGTGAATATAAAATTATTCTGCATTAAAACTTGACAAAAATTGCTTCATCACTTATTCCAGGGCACCTATAGCAAAGCAGAGGTTTTATGAGTGTAAGTAGGTTAGACCTGCAATGTTATTTTTAGTCGTGTAGTTATTCATGAGCAAAGGGTTTTTTAGATGCAAACCAGGTGCAGATCAGCTGCTCTGCGTATCTGTGAAAGTGGCCTCAAGCTGAACAAAAACACTGCAGATACCTATCTCGGAATAGCAGAGTTTCTGTGACACACAATCCCTCCGTGTTATCCTCGCACAACATTTTTCCACAACTAAATAATTGGTGGGCTCCTCAGCTGGGGTCAAGCCATGGGTCTCTACCCAGGCAGAGCCTCCACAGGGCACCTCAGAGCCAGGCTGGGGAGGCAGAGAGCGCACACTGCTCCTTGCTAGGTCCATGGACCATCCTGGGACAGGAGGAGCCCCCTCCCAGCCCCTGCTATGGGCTGACAGAGCCAGACAATAGCAGCAGAGATAGAAAAAACAGCAAATCCTGCCAAACAAAACAGGCTGTTGGAGACAAGGACTGCAAATCCCAGCGGAGGTCAGAGTCTCCTTGACCGTAAACAAATGATAATGATTAATATTAGCACGTCAATTCGGATAGGGAAGGGAAGAGCTGCCTTAAGGAAAGCTGTGATGCTCAGTAATAACATAAACTTCATTTCACATATCTCACAGTGATTTGCACTTAGCTTCTGAATAAAGGCTGGAAGCAACGTTTGATTGGAAAAATATTATGCAGCCAGAAAGCAAGAGCGGAGAGAAAGGAGCCTACAGCACTAGAGACTAGGGGCTGAAAGTTCCATCTGATAGAAAAATGAATGCCTGTTGATCTGGAGCAAACATAATGTGAAACATGTTTGCTGAGTGAGAAAAATGTTGGTTGGGCAATATCAAAAGCAGCTGTGGTGTGACAGTCGAAAAGCAATTAAGTCAATGTGACATGGCAGCAAAAGAGTCCGTGTGGATTTGGGTCTGTGACATTCCTAGAGGGGACAGGGATGTAGAACTGTCCCACTAGCTGTAACTGTGATGACAGCACAGGGGACCTGCCAAGGGTGGAGAGAAATATGTGTATTCCTCACCTTCTGTGTATCTTCCTTCTATAATAATTATAACTTTTCATTAATTCTCTCAGATTTCCAGTTGATCAGACACTTCTCATGCTATGGTAAGGGTAATTTCACAGCACACATGGCCACGCTCACCTGACATTTGCCTAACAATCTCCTTTCCCTGGATTTCTTCTTATTCTTCTTTACATCAATCCTGAAAAACAACCCAAACAAACAATCAAACCACATAACAAAAAAACACCAAACAAACAAACAAAACCAAAATCAACAAGAATGGTATGCAATTTGTTCTGCCAGACAATAAAAGAGTTAGATTGACTGTGCTGTGATTTTCAATTCTGCAAGAATAGAATAAAATATCTGTACATTTTTATCATTGAGAGCAGATTTACAGCCACCAGTCTTTGCAGAAATATGCAGTGCCTCAATGGAATGGGCTTCACTGCTTTTCAAGGTATTACTAAAAAATTACTGGTTTGCCTAAAAAGACCAGATATAGGCACATTGATTGAACACTGGGTGGGTAAGATTGTACATGAATATTTTGTAAAGTGGCATGCAATGAAAAACTGCTTTTTGTACTTGAAAACGCTGTAAAGCCAAAATTCAAACACAGATAACAAGGCTTCTGTCCTTTTTGTCTTTTCTGTGTCTTTCTTCTTGAACAAAGGAACTAGTATTCAATTTTTCTGGCTATTTGAATCACATAAAATGTTTTGCCAATGAGTCACTGTCAAGGGACTAGATGAAAAACCCTAACCACCAAGAGATAAT
>VRYO01000180.1:5360254-5415581 GCA_009812075.1 Sialia sialis | reverse complement strand
CATGAAATTACTGTAAATGGCACAATCTCTGGCACTGACCTGCATTTTGCTAAGTTAATTAAATGTTTTTTTTTACCAAAATATGGATCACTTCTTGTTCAGAGGAGTCAGACGCTATGCCAAGCAAGCAACATCATGAGCTACCCTTCTCCACCCTAATTTGTTTCAACAAAGCCTAGAGATTCCTCCTTTGCACTTTGTAATTAACAGTCTGGCAAGTTGTGCATGCTGCTGGGTCCTGCCTTGGGAGGAAGCTGGGAAAGACCCTGGCAGCAGCAGCCACTGACTCAGCCTTTATTCCATGGCTGGCCACTGGCTTGGCCCCCCCTGCAGCCTGGGCAAAGAGAAGAGCTTTGTCTTACATTCACATCTGACACAGTAATTCCTACACCGCTACTTCCAACACAGGAATTTTCATCGCAAATGAAATTTCACTGTTTTAAAACTAAATAAAATAGTTTTAACAGGGTCAAGGGTTTGCTTGAGAACTCAATTTTCACACCAATCTTTCAATTTCAGAACATGGCCTGACCATTTAAAAAAAAATGCTGGAAATTTACCTCAAATTTGAACAGAGTTACTTTGAATTACTTTCCAAAGATTCAGAATGCAGAGCAGCCTTTCCTGTGATTTGTGCCATTCTGATAACTTGGAGTAATCAGGAACTGAGTTCATGGCTGCTTTGCATTCTCAAAGTGGAAGAAAATGTATGGGTTGTACCAAGGAATTCATCCTAAGTACTCTTCTTGCATCTATATATCAAATACCTAATCCACGAAAAAAATAAAAAAGAAAAAAAAGCCATACATAAAATTTTCAATGCTGCTTCATTACCTATCCAACCACACAGAAGCTCAGTAGAGAGGGAAGAGCTCTGAGACCGAGGGGAGAAAATGGAAGTAAGAGTTTCCCAAGGACCTCTAAGCCAGTACACCATTAAATCTACCGTCTAACATTGTTCTGTTCTTCCACTCTTGCAGCTACCACATGTGATGGACAAAATCCAAGCTAAACACTCTCACCAGAGCATACTCCAAGACAGACGACCGGGCCTCGCCAAAACAATGCAGTTCTATTCTCTATTTATTTTTGCAGTTCAAAGAGCTGGCAGTAGCACATTTGATGCCTGCCATAAGGACCAGAGCTCTCCTGATTACTGCCATGAGATTTCCAAGCCCACAGAGGCATGTATTCCAGCCTATGCCAGGCATCAAGATGGACTATGTACAAACAGCAGCAGGATCCTCTAGAAGAAAGAAAAAAGCCAGCTCCCATTTCCACTTTGAACCCACCCATGATAGGCTGCCAACTTGAGGACCTTGCTTCAATCACAGCAACCACATGAAAGGGTTCATTCTGTTTATCTTGGTTCATTTAGGAAGCCAGTGATAAGTCTGCCATGAAAAAAAAATCCATCTTCTCCTGGAAGCTGGCATACTTGTCCCAAGATACAGTCTTTGATTTCATTTTAAGAGTGGCTATTTAGAGTCATATCACTAAGTGCATGAGTTTTCTCATTGTGCCAGATGACTTCTTTTCCCCAATAAGCAAGCTGTGATAGCTTCAAAATCCTTCTCAAGGAGAGTGGCATCTCTGGGGGGAGGTGGTGGGGAAAGGACAGCAGATCCTCCTAAAGCCTGCTCTGCAGGGTGCAGGCTGCACCTTGATGCACACAGCCAGCCAGGAGGAATCAGGTGCTGGGAGAGCTGTGGCCTACACAGGGGAGGGGGTGAGGTGGGCAATGAGACCTGCCTTTCCTTCTTGAACCAAATTTTGTGAAGAAAATAGGACAAATGCAGTCTTAAATGAAGATATGAGACTGGGTTCTATTACTGAATGTGAAGACGGAGTAAAAAACCAAAGATTAAAGCTCATGGAAGATAAATACAGCCTCTTCTGTATAGGCTAGATGTGAGTTTCCTGGCTGAGAAGTATTATGGATAAGCAGACAGGTTTTCCTGTCTCTGTAAACCAGAGCAGAGTATGTATAATAAAGTTTCACCTTGCTCTGGGCTGCTGTGATGTTGGTGCAGACACTCTTGCATCATTTTCTGGGCTCAGCAGGCACCTCCCAGGGCTGAAGGGTCAATGAACATGGTTCTCTCATTGGACACAGATGGTAGCAGCCTTCTGTAACCAACTGAAAGACATTTATGGACATATTGGATTCCTGGAAGCTACATGAAACCTCAGCACCTGGCAAAGACATAAATGAGAAGGGACAAGAAAACTCTTCTCATATTTACTGAAAGGTGCATAGTTTTCAGATTCTGAGGCATCATTATCTTCAGTGAGACCATTTTTCCTCAAGATGTAGGTTATATTACTACATTTACTTCTGGATTCTCAGCCCTTGGCACCTATAATTCAATTTCCTCATTTAAAAAATTGCTGAGGTCTCTATGCTGATATCTAAGCAAACACAATATTTCATTCCTAACTGTACTCTGTTAAATCTGGATTTGTTCATGTTCACAAGCAATAGATTTGAAATACAGCCTTGCAGAATAATCAGTAATAAACATACAAATGTGACAGGCAATAATTTCATAGTTTTCATGTGAGATAACATATGATATTTTGCAAAACTTTGCTTTATTGTGTGATTGTGCCAATTTACCTCTCACAGTAAGATAGAGTTATTCATGTTGCAAGATATTAGGAGATGCTACTATAAATCTTGCAGTATCTTGCAAATGGTGCAATTACTCTTTGCAAGTGCCCAGATGGGGATTATACCTCATTATATCAAGTGCTGTGCAAAAAACATGTCTGGCCGTAATTAATGGGGTTGGAAACTTCAAGAAGAACAGATCTGCTGATGAAAAAAACACAAAGGTTCAGAGTTTTGGTTTGAATAACAGCTCCAGTGAGTGGATGTTTATGTTAACCGTGTCCAAAGTACGTAATCATCCTGAGAATGAAGAACTGGGCTGAGTCTCAGGAGTGACCTTCCTTGTGAGCTTTCCACTCTGTCCTTTATCTGGGTGTCTATGCCTTAGAACTATGTCCAAAATTTTTCCTTTCTGATGCTACAGTAGCATTTAGATTTCTGCTCTGTTATTTTTAGGAAGAGAAATAACAGACCCCTGAAATAAAAAACAAAGAAACAAAACCAAAAACAGTTTTATATACTATTAATGTTAGAAAAAGGGCCATTTTGTTGGAAGTTAAAATTACTTCCTATTTCATGTGAGAGCTGATTCACTCCAGCACCTAGATTGTGGTTTGCTCACATAGGTGTAACACGGTGTTGCCAAATTCCCAATTACAAGCCCTGGCCAAACATTCCAACAAAAAAACATTCCCATTCCTCCTGCCTGCAGCTTAAAAATGGGTCTCTGAATACTCAGCCCCCTTCATGTAACATCTGCAAATTGACACTATCTCAGGATTGTCCTGCTCAAAATGCTGTGGCCAATCCACACACTTTGCAGGATTTCAGCTTCATTCGCCCCAAAAACAGATTTCTCCAGAGAAACATCTTTGGATGATCTCACATGCAGGTCAGAGACAGTCAGCTTGGGGTTTTCCCTGAAGTTTTCTGTAACATTATTAGCTGAGCAGGCTCCACTGAGTGTGTATTCAGATATTAAAACTGACTTTTAATATTAGTCATATACAGATCTCCATACTTTTACACATATTTTCCCTGAGAGACAATGTGGTTAAAGAAAACTGCATCTGCATAGTTATTCTGAATAAAGTTATTCTCATGGTCTAATAAATATTCTGACTAAGAACACCAAGTGTGGATCCGTCTCTAAAATATTTTTTAATGCTTTGAGATGGGAGTGTTCAGTTTTCTCTAAAACTTATATCTTCCCAAAGGAAGCATGGGACAAGTCAGATCTGATTTTTAAGGTGAAAAGTGAAAACAGCATGAAATTTTTCATTCAAGAAAAATTATCTTTCTGAAATAAAGGCCTCAAATTTACATTCCTACAAAGGAAAACTGAAAATTATTCCTTTTCCTTGCTATTGCAAAAGGAGACAAAAAGGAGGGATGGGTGAATTTCCCTTACCTTAAGAGTGCCATTTGTCAGTCAGAACCAGGGTTCTGGTCCTGTCACGGTTGCACAATTATTAACCAAGCTCCTTTCAGTGAATCCTTGCAACTCTTACTGCTGTGCAAGCCATGAAACTTCAAAGCTCACATTCATTTTGAGCTCAGTTTGCAGAGCAAACAACCAGAAAAAACAGCTCTCCTGCTTGCCTCTCCCTCCAGCTCCCTAAACCTGTCTTAAAAATGTTCACTGACCCCAATCCTGCAAAACCACAGTGGAAATGGGTGCTGTTTTTTAAACAGACTGCCATAAACATGTGATGAACAAAGGGAGCTGCAATGGCTCTTTTCAGACGGATCGCACCAGTTTCAGAGCAAACTGATTTTTTTTTTTTTTTTTTTTTTTAAGGAAGGCTTTCAGATCACCCCTCTATCTTGTTTTTGTAAACAAAAAAAAACCCAGCATCATCCCTGGGCTTTCTGTTGGATGGGGAGGAATTGTGCTCCCAGTTCCATGGAGCAGCAGCTCTCACTTAGCCAGGACTTGGCTGACAGGGAAAGCTGGGAAACTCCAACCCACACATTTATTCTCCTGTCTTACTAAGTCACTTTTCTGACTTCTCCCTCCAGTTTCTTCCATCCTGTTCGTGCATAATCACCTCTTTCAGCCCTTAGGATGTGACTCTCAGGTTTTCTTCTTGCTGGAATTCCTTTTTCCTTAATCCCAGTGCCTGTAATTTTGTACTTGTTATATCTGTCTAACACTGTGCTCTGACCAGAGGACTGGTGTGCTTGCAGTAATTGGTAATGAAAGTTGCCCTTGAAGGACCACTGCTGTTTTATGTTTGGAAATACCAACCCTGACAAGAAATGCCAACACTTAATTTGTACTTGAACCATTTCGTAGGTGAATTGACTTTGATCACCGTAACAGTTAAAAGGACCCGAAAAAAACAACCTAACAAAAATAATATACAATGGGAACAAATATGCTGGAATATCCCTGCATTCTTGAACTCTCTTGGTCTCTTTTTTCTGATCTGTGCAACTCTGAACAGCATAAGAGGCTTTGTAGCCTGCTCAGGAGAATCTCCCTGCAGCTGGCTGAATATGATGGTGTGCACTTAGCACAAAATAAGCAATACTGAAAGGCTGCTCTGAATTTTTTCTGGGTAGGGAGTTAACAAGAGAGGGCTCTGCCTATGGATTAACTAAGCAAATGTTACCTGGATGTAATGATATGCTCTCGCTTTCAGTAAAATGGGATAATGCAAACCAGAATAAAACTCTGGCCGTGTATCCACAAAATTCAATTTTTTTCCTCCAGAAACTAGAATATTTCAATGTGTTGATTTTTACATACTGCTACAGTCCCTTAATAAAATCAGCCTGGAGTTTGGAGGGTTCAGTTATTGTATTTAAAATGCATTATTGCCCAGATTGCACACTTGACCATTTCTCCTCTCTTCTGCCCATAACAATATTACAACAGAAAGGAATGAACCCAACTGTGCTCGTTAACCTACTTACATGATTTTCATCTAATAAATCCATGGGCTTATGTGTTCTGCTAATTTTTCTAACAAAACCAGAAGGATTTCTTTCTAGCGGTTAACTGAAGGTTCTAATCCAACAAAACACTGAAATATGCACTGAATTTCAAACACCCAAGTCGATGCCTTGACACCAAGTGAAATGCCATGGAGCAGAACTAGTTAAAACAGTAATCATAAAATTTTGGTTGGAAGAGACCTTTAAAGGCCATCTAGTCCAACCTCCCACAATAAGCAGGGACATCTTCACCTAGATCAGGTTGATTAGAGTCTTGTCCAATCTGACTTGGAATGTTTTTAGGGATGGGGCATCTGCTTCCAGAAAAAATCCTAAAACCCATCAAAACCCAAGAACACCTTTCTTCCACAGGAAATAAAAACACCGAAACTAAACTTCTAAGAAATTAATCCCAAAGCTGTGCTCACAGAAATCCCTAAAAATATTTATTTTTTTATTGAAATGAGAAACAAACAAAGTTCTGGCCTTCTGAATGTGTGCCAGGAAAGCTCCTGCCATCTGCCAGAAAGTGAACTTACAGCAGGAGAAAAGGTGGCTTCAATAAGCACAAGAAGGGAGCAATAAAAGCAACAAAATTATTATAAACAGCCTGGTAGGTAGTAATTGCAGCCATAAAACCATTGCTATTTACTTACTTGGCTTTTTATAGCTATTGTGGAAAAAGAAATGGGAAAATGTTGAAGAGATGATTTAAGTGTTGGAGAAGTTCATGATGTTCAAAAGAGTTGTTAAGAATCAAACACAGGAAACAAGATAAATGGGACATCTCCACATCTCATTTTTAAGGAAACCTGATAAAGAGAATTTTATGCATGGAGGTGGGGAAAGAGCAGTGTAATTTTTTAAAAGTTACAAATTTAGAGATGTGTCTTGAATGAATAAACCATCATTAACTATGGGATTCACATAACTGAACACAATATTTGCATTAACTCTTTAGATATGTCATTTCTAGTGCCTGTTAAACAGTTTGCTGCAAGTATCTTCACTCGGGTAAGGTAGAAAGAATATCTTAACATTTATAATGGAAAGACAGCCATACATTTTCTTTGATCCTGCGTTACAGAAACTCTACAGCTGGAGATCAAATTTATAAATGCAGGATTTGAAATCTAAACAAGTGCCCAAGGACCTCAAGGGTTCTGCTTGGTGTTTTTTGCCTTTTACTTGACATAACTGAGATACTGACTTAGAAGGAAAAAATATCATTTGTTGTTTCAGAAAACCATTTTAAAGAGCTGCTGAGGTTTGTGCCCTGAGGTGCTGGGAAAAAGAAGGATTAACATTTTCCAGAGGAAGTTAAAGGAATATGTGCAAATATCATACATTTGTAATACAATTGGTTGAAAAACTAACTGAAGCTCCAAGGTTTAAAAAAAAAAAATTAAAGGCAAAAAATATACTTGAATATCTGATTAATATCTAAGTAATCCTTTCATTCTTGTTGCAATGTCACTTTAGAATTCAGTGTCACAGTATAAGAAGTAGCCACATCAGCCACATCACCAGGAGCTTTCAGTGACATAGTAGAAGACTATGTAAGTGCCTTCAAAGTCTGTGTTGGGGACTTCTTTTAGCATTTTTCCTATATTTTGCTCGTCACTAGCTAGATAGCAACAGGAGAAACTATTCCTAATTATGAATTAGTCAAGAAACAAAAGCCAGCCTCGTTCAGCAGTGACATTAATATCCAATAACTAGGTCACACTATCCACAATTACTACAGAGACTACAGAGCTCCTTGTGGAAAACAACTTCCTACAGTATCAAGGGACAGGAATAAAATCTGGGATGCATCTACCTCAATAAAGGACTCGGCCAAGCAGAAAATTAACCAACACATGGTCTAACCACTAATCCCATAGCTCTAAAATTCCTGCAGGATGTTAGGTATCTGCTTCAATCAAACCAGGAGTGAGAAAAAGTCCAGATTTGTCTCACAGAATGTTCACAGGGAAAGAGGATGTTGTTCAGAAGTGAAGGACTCTGTGCTTTCACCTCCTGATCAATACTTGGTGCAGCATAGGGGGAAGGACACTGGGCAAGAAAACCATCAGAAAGGATATAGATTCTTATTTCCTATGGAAAATGTGACAACAAGGCTGGGCCTAATCTGTCTAATCTGCACACAAAGGGCATTAAGGTCCTGATCTCACAAATTTCCAACATGCAATTCTCCCCATGGCAGGGGCTTGGAACATGGTCTTCATGGTCCCTTCCAACCCAAACTATTCTGTGATTCTGTGATAAGTACCAGTCCCACAGTTCAGATCTAGCTAAGGAGGACTGTAAGACCCCCAAAAACCTACCTGAATAAGGTTTTTAAAAGGGTTTTTTTGGTTTGTGTGCTCTGAGTTAGATGCACAGGAGAAACACTAATAAGGTATTCCCTCGATGTCAAAACAAACCAAAAAAAAAAAAAAAAAGAAAAAACAAAACAAACAAACAAAAAAACCCAAACAGCAACAACAACAAAAAACCACACAAGAAAAAACCAAAAACAAAAACAAAAACAAAAAAAACCAACCAAAATCCAAAAAACCAAAGACTTTACTGGCAAATTTAAAAAATGAGACCATTGGCAAAAGTTTTAGTGCAATATTCTATCAACATAAAACGCCTCTGGAAGCATTAGCTTAGCCCAGTCAACTCAACAAACTCTAAGCCTGTATGATTTTACTTTCTTCAAAAAAGGAAAAGGAAATTAGGAGAAGACAAAAAAGAGATGAGAGAAAGTCAGAAGCACACATACAGCTGCCAAGTCTTGATTTCCAGCAGTGTTCAGCTGATAGAAATGAAGGTTTGGACAGGTTAATCCAAGAAGCTAACACAGGATCTCAGGAGTATATCAGGTACCAGATCCTTAAGTTCCAGTTAAGTATATAGTCATTAACAATAAAAAAGAGAAAGTTTTTCTTTTTCAGTTTAATAGCATTGATTTTTCTCATATGAAGAAAAGCAAATAACAAAAAAATCCAAAGCCAGCCATCAGTAAGTGATCAGTAAGTGCAGACAAAACAGAACACTTAGTTTTCACTGATTTACACAGGAGATGAGGCACCAATTTTCCCTGAGTGTGAATTGCTTGGTTTTTTACACTCAATTAAGGTGCTAATCAGCTTTGAGAAATACTTTGCTTTTTAAGTATGTTACCCCAACCATTTTTGCAATGTACAAAAACAAAGAAAAAAAGGCATACCTGAATTTTTTCATCTTTAACAATTTTATTTAATTCTTTTCAAGGCCCAGACCAGCCATGGTAAAGTGCCCCACTATGAAATATGTGATCTGACATAGGCATGCCTGCTCAGTATTTCTGGGAGATTATGTGGTTATACACCAGACAAATGTTAAGGTCCTTAAATTTTCACTGAGGTACATTCCCTGTGGTTTCATTGCAGAGGTCAAGATTTTAATTCCCCGGGGCAATTGTATTTTTAAGGTGGGATTATACATTTATAATTCCTAATTACAATTTTTTTCCCATATTGGGTTACTCTTTCTTGTAAAAGAATTGTTAAAAATTCTGGCAATGTATAGTTTATTAAAAATAGGAGGTTTCTTCCCTCAGTCATCTTTGAAAATATATTCTGTTTTTATTCTTGCTTTCATAAAATGCAAGTAAGCATGATATGCATCAAGAGCCTTTAAGAAAAAAAAGTTTTCAAAACTGCTTTCCTCATACTAAAACAGAGTTTGAGAGAGGTGTAGTGTTCAATTTGCATGGTAAAAATGCAGAAAGCAATTGGAAGGCAGTCACTGCCAGGAACATTTGGTGTCAATTACAGCAGGACTGAAAAAAAAATTATATATATATAGATATATATAATATGGGAGAGGTGGTTCTTGGGTTTTTCAGAAGTGAGAATTTCCTGCATTTTCTGTTCCATCAAAAGGCAGTTTGTCCCAGCAAAAATGTCAAGATGTCTTTACCTAAGTAATTGCCCCACTTGCATTCTCAGTAGACCTGAAAGCTGTACGATTTTCATGAGTAATAATGAGAATACTAGAACGTGATTATTAAATGCAGACATCTGAGGGACAGAAATTGTAAAAACGGAGGACAATTTTCCACTTATTTAAATGGCTCCCAGTATTATTCCTGGAGCTGTCCCATGGCTGCTGCCACTGGTGGCCACATTCCTCAGAGAGCAGCTCTGTCTCTGTGCCATGAGTAACTCACCCCACTGATTTCGTTCCCCACCCTTCCACTGGGACAGGATCAGGCCCTTCTGATCTAACAGAAAAGTTCTCACAATGGATGTGTAGAGGTGCTGCACTTTTCAAGAAAATAATAAAATTCCATGCACCCTCGTTTTCAGTTCATAAAGAAAACTAGTGCTTTCTGGGTTGAAAAAAATGACCCCCAATGAATAATAATGTCCTTGCTTGTGGCTTCAGAACTTAACACCCATAGGTTTTCCCCATTTTCAACCCAAAATGCAATTCCTTTCCCCATAAACTAAAGCTCCAGCCCACATCAATTTTATTGCCTACTTTTAAAATGTCCTTTCAGTCCAAAAATGTGCAAAATTAATTTTAAGTATGTTCTACCAATCATAAAAAGCACATACAGACCTCCACAGACAACGTGCAGAAGTTGTGTCATGTTGGGAAAGAAAAGAGCGGTGGCTGCTCACAGGCTGGTGCTGAACCAGCAGTGAGTCCATCAAGATATTTTGGTTCTTCCAAAGAAATCCCTGATTTTTCCTTTCATTCTTTGTGTCCCCTACAGCCCAAAGAGCCACCCCTGATCTCTGAGCATGCTGGGTCACCTGTTGTGATGAATGTCTATGGTCTGGCATGAGCAAACTGCAAGTGGACAACTTCTTGTTGACAAAAAAACCCAACAAAAAACCCAACAAAACTAAACAAATAAACAAAAGAACAAACAAACAATCAAACAAGCCAAAGACAGATTTTTGGTCTGGCATGGTCTCTTGGTAAGTTTAGCAATCTTGTACCTCACCAGAGCTATGAAAGGAGACTCAGTCCATGATCACTTTTCCACCACATCTGGAATGATTCCTCTGGAGTCACTAAAAATCCCACTCATGCCTCCAGAAGAAAAGGCTGCAACTACATCCAAACCTGCCAGCCCCCAGAAACGGTGGTAGGAATCCTCCTGATTTAGGGGCACATTTGGATACAACATGCAAGCCCATGCCCCACACCTTAGACCTCTATGTGCAAGAGCAGAGCATCAGCTTTTGGAGTGGCTGTAGGTGCCTATTTCACTCCACTGAAACTCAGATAATTTAATTTTTAGGTGCCTCATGGGCAGATTGCAAGGTACAAGGTCCCTGAAATTTTCAGCTCGTGCTTGTAGGTACAAAGTGGTCAATATTGATGCACGACCCAATTACAAATGAAAATCTACTGGAAGTAATTCACATTTGTCCTTCCCTCTCAGACAATACACTGGGTCCTGTAGCAATGAGGGCAATTCACATTTATAAGTGCCGTGACTTCAAGTACAGTAATTTCACACTCATAAGCCACACCTGATTATAAGCTGCACATCCGGGTAGACCACGGGATTCATCCATATATAAGCCGCACCCAAATATAAGCCTCAGTTTTTTGGTTTTGTTTTTGTTTTTGTTTTTAAAGCGAGAATCCATGTGTAACAAAGTAACAAGTTAGTAACAGAATCATGCCAGCACGGAGTTTGGTGTCAGGTGCTCAAGTTGCAAACAGTTTTCATAGACCAGCAAAGCCTTTAAAGGCAGCCCCAGGCGCCCTCCCTGACTGGCTCTCACTTCCGGGTTGGCATTTTGCTGGGATTTGTCCATAAGTAAGCCGCACCTGATGATTAGCCACACTACTGGGGTAGGCTGGATTCTTCAATGAAAAGGGTGCGGCTTATAATCGTGAAATTACTGTATTTATTTTTTCTACAAAAGTCCCTAAAATTTTCCTTAGAGGAAAAGTGTATTTTCTGTAAATCTGTGTTCGTCCTGATTACCAGGCTTTCCACTACTATTAAAAGTAATTGCTGCATTTATTTGAGAGGATAGCTGCCAGGTTACATTCTCTCACAGTCATATTCGCATTAAAATTGTAACAAAATCCTAGTCTGGTGTCTTACTGTCACAAAGCAAGCACAGTCAGTGTAACTCATGACACAGCCATCTCAAAGGCCACCATTTATTCACACTTCTGTATTTATGTGAATTTCGAGGAAAAAGTTCATATATTTCTCTTTGCCAGACACATTTCTGGGTCTAATTAACATCCTTTTAATTGTTTCTTTTCTAGTCAAGATCATATCAAAAATGTGTGACTATAAACTTATTTTTTACTTTCATGTCTTAATTAAATGAAAGGTGTGAATTCCATTTATAGACATGAATATTCAAATTTAAGTGAATTAACATGGCAACTTCTCTGGTTACCTGCTGCCAAAATTGTTTCTAATTTTACTTTGGTGAAACCTCAGAAATATGTTAGCACTTCTCTGTCTCCTTTTCCTAGCATTATTGGGGAAGAATTGGCATAGTTTCATTTTATTTATTTCATTCAAAAACCTCCTCACCTTCCCTTGGCTTATTTTTTTCCCCTTCTTTCTCCTCTCACCTACCCCCATCATAAAGCTTTCTGCAAATTAAGGTAAGCTTCACAGCTCTGTGGATTTAGAAAAAGCCCTCATAAAATAAAGGCTTTTTACTTTTTTTAAAGTAGAACACATGCGGGGTGCTTGAGAGAGATGTGAAAACTCTCTCGTTTGACTACCCTCATTTGAGGGCAATTTCTGGCAAGCTATGAAATTCATAAAGAGCACAAGGAATGAATTAGCAGGTCATCAACTTCTTTGCAGCCACAGAACATAAGGAGAGAGTTAATGAGGAATAGTTGGGTTAGGTGAATCAATGGAAAAGTATATGTAAAAAAAAAAAACAACCAAAGGGACACTGTTGGAGCCTGATGAAACTATTAAGTTGATTTGTTTTTCTTTTAATTTTACTTTTTTTTGTTTTGTTTAATTTAATTTTTTTTCTTTCCTACATCTGATCACTGAATGCTTGCCTTGGGTCTTCCAGAGGCTGCTCTCAGAGCTGAATATTTACAGTTCCAAACAAAGTGCTGTGTCACAGCCACGTCTGATACACTTCAAGCAGTCACACAAGGCATGCTGCTACCCAATGTTAGAGAAAACATTGAGAAATAAGAGTCTTTGTGGAAAAAAAAAAAACCTGAAACTTTTACCTTGACAAAATTGTACTATATGTAAGACAAGTATTTTACAAGCATTGTTATATCAGATTATCTAGATTACTTAGAAATGTGGAGGGGCTGTCCTTTGTTTGAGTAGAAAGCAATTTTTCCTGTTTTTAACTATTTTACAGTCACCAGATCTATTGCTGCAGCTCCAGAAAAAAAGTGAATACTTCAAGAAAACAAAAAGAGAAGACTTATTTTTCTTAATAAGCTAAACGAGTGGAGAGCAACCCATCTACAGAGTTCTCATGCCACAGCTGGCAGCTAAAAACAATTACATAGGAATATAGCACCTTGCTGATACAATTTAAGCATTCAGAAACTCACCATATGCTTGACATATGCTGAAGGTCACAGACAGCAAATGGCAAAACATAAGAGAGTTTTCTAAATGTTATAAATTATCATCTTGCAGCTAAAAAGGCACTGAACCCAACACATAATAGATTTTAACACTGGAATGACCTGAAGTATGATTATCTTCTGGTCTGATCTCCTGCAGTACGCATTTGGCTGGCTTGTAACTGATAAAAGACAAATTACCCAGTTTTCCATAAATCATCCACCCTGGGATAAAGCAGCATCCCCTGGAAGAGCAGTATGGAGATAGCCCCCAGTCCAAGCAGGGAGCATCTGGCTGCACGCAGCAGGCAAGAGCTGTGACATATTCCCTCCCTCCCTCCCTCCACAGGACCCTCTTCCCCACCCTCCAGCCCACTCCCACACACTCTCCCCCTTCACCCCCACCACTCCCAGGTCCATAAATCAGCTCAGCACAGAGGGCTGGAGGCACAAGGAAGGACGAGCACAGAAAGAGGGAGAAGGGTCCAGGAGAACACCAAACATCAGCTGGGACAGCAAGACACAAAGGAAAGGGAAAAGGCTTTTACTTATAGGGCAAGGCATGACATGTAGGACAAATCACACTAACTTCTACTTTTATGGCCTGACAGCTCACTCTCCTTGCTGGGGCCATGTTGGCATGTGAAAGGAAACCATGGAATTTAAAAAAGTTTCTTGGTATTGTGCAGCAATTACAGTAATTTCACAATTATAAGCCACACCTGATTATAAGCTGCACGTCCCGGTAGCCGGGTAGACCACGGGATTTGTCCATCTATAAGCTGCACCTGAATATAAGCCGCATTTTTTTGTTTGTTTGTTTTTAAGCAAGGATCCATGTGCCACAAAGTAACAAATTAGTAACAGAATCGCGCCAGTGCGGGGTTTGGTGTCAGGTGCTCAAGTTGCAAACAGTTTTCATAGACCAGCGAAGCCTTTAAAGGCAGCCCCAGGCGCCCTCCCTGGCCGGCTCTCACTTTCGGGTTGGCATTTCGCTGGGATTTGTCCATAGATAAGCCGCACCTGATGATTAGCCGCACTACTGGGGTAGGCTGGATTCTTCAATGAAAGAGGTGCAGCTTATAATCGTGAAATTACTTACTAAATACACATATGGCATGTGTGACCAAGTTAATTTATAAAAGCAAATGTCTCTAAATATAGGAGTTTCATATAAAATCAAAGTTCACATTTCCAGAATAAAGTAATTCCAAAAATGAGCTCTGAATTACTGTGCATTTGTAATAGTCTTCAGCCCTTGACCCCAGCGTCTGCTCATTTCTTCCACAGCATTTTTAGGTTTTCCCCTGTAATTTTACCCTTTCCATAAACACAGATTGTTCTCTTTATTAATTAAAAAACGAATGAGATTTTTATTGCACTTGAATATGTTCCTGAAATTACCAACTGGGTCACAGAGAGATGAAGACAGAGAGCCCAATAGCATCATATAATAAACTTTGTTTCTCTGACCCCTCAGTTTAGCCCCAGTGCAAAAATACTGTCTGTTTTCTCTTTTTCCCCTTTTAATCTTTAGGAAAAATACCAAAAAAATACCCAACCAAACAAGAAGGACACACCCAAAACATTTTGGCACGTGCTTTGGTCTACATTTTGATTTTGCTCATCTTTATTTGATGCAGCATCAAAGTTGTACTACAGCTGTAGGATATGACTCCATGTATGATTAAACTGTAGAGCTCATGAATTGAGCATTAGATATTTTCTAGTATATTTTTCTGCAGTTTGTATTATGCTTTATAAAAGCAAGAGGGGGGAAATACATTGAAAAAAAAAAAGTCTGGCTTTTTGAATCAGTGAACTATATTTAGGAAGGATTTGTGAATATTTTAGCTACTGAAGATTGACTTAGCACTGTGTGAGGAGAGAAATCTGGTCAGACTTTGACACGACAGTCACTCATTGTGTGGGTCCCAGCTCCCAATACATTGTCAGTAATTCTATTCAGCTTATCAATCAACTATTAATTAATTAATCAATAACTAAAGACACAACTTTGAGCTGATAGAGCACGACACATTATTGCCTTTCTGGCAATTGGTTTTTACTCCCTAAGCCAAGGGACATTTTTCTGATGGCAATGGGTACCAAGCAAATGACATTCTCCTCTTTCAGCCTTTGGTTGTTCCAGCCCAAATCCTGTTGGATAGAGCAGTGCACAGGAGGTTTTACATTGCTTTGGGGAAAAAAAAAAAAAAAAAAAAAAAGACGGTCCATTTAAAATTCCTAGAGTTCCAAGACTTCCATAGGATGCAAATGCTTATTTCTTGCTTTAGGATGTAGCTTCCTTTAACAAAATAATTCAGTTATAGATGGAATAGTCACTTTCAATCAATTACATATTTTGGGGCAAGGCCAGGTCTTACATTAAACAGGATAGTTACACAAAAATATTCAAGTCAGATTTTTCATGTTTGATTTTTTTTTTTTGCCCCACAGAAAAGTATTCTATTTACTGAAAAGGAAAACCATACAGGCCTTTGATTTTAAGTCACTTTAGCAATTTTGAAAGGGAATCTTCTGTGCTTAAATGGAATACACTTATTTTCCCACATCTTACTTTCCAGTAAGAGCATAGAAGGAAGAAGAAAAACATATAACAAAAGGAAATACTCAATTTTTCCCAAAAATTTCTAAAAAATTTTAGTAGTTTTAGGCAATTATATCTTTGTGCTCCAGCAGAATTTTTAAATAATGTTTTTATCCTTGCAATCCAAATTGGAAGCAAGCTTATATCTAAAACAACCTCCTAGAATTCTAAAAGAAGGATTTTCAAAAGGGACGGCTCACCTGCTGTTCAATTGTCTTTAATTATAGCCCAGAGTAAGAGATAACAATTTCTTGCTCTTTCCAGTCTTTTTATGGGAAGATGGACTGAATTATTTACAGCTATGCTCAGCAAAACAATCAAGTCATTAAAGCAAAATTGGGCCACCTGCATGTAAACACGGAGATCAACAACAAACCAAAACTGCTTTGATTGCCATCAACACTGAAAATGTCTAAACTCTCCACTCACAGCCACATTTGACCAGGAAGCACTAAAAAAATAGCAAAATTTGTTTAAGCTCTGTGGGTTAACCTTTACCCACAAGGCACCCAAAAGATATTTTTCACGGTATTTATTTATTTAAATAAATAAATATTTCTTTATTTAACCCATTTATTTATGGTTTAATGATTCAACTTCTTTTGACTTTATGTTGTTGCATTAATTTAGCCCAATTATTTTTTTAAAGTAACAAGCAGCAGCTATCCAGAAGCTTTAGACAGTTCTTTACCCATTTACTTTTAAAGATCACTGTTATAGTTTTTCATTTATCTCCTTTATTTTGGCTTTACTTCTCCAAAGAAAATAAAGTACAGTAATTTGTCCATAAATAAGCTACACCTGATGATTAGCTGCACTACTGGGGTAGGCTGGATTCTTCAATGAAAAAGGTGCGGCTTATAATCGTGAAATTACTGTAATTCAACATTTCCTGGTGCATTTCTAGAAAACGGCATCTTTTCATCATCCAAAATTAAATAAATAAATTTAAAAAGCAGCTTGTTATTTTATTTATATTACCAGTATCTTCCCACCACCCACCCCCATTTTGACTTTTAGGTGGATTTTTATTGCTCCTCTTTTCTACAAATTAGAGTAAGTGCTTTAGCAGCACAATCAATTGAGTGTTGTGGAGTGTGGCCTGGAATGCTGCCAGTTTGATACTTCACTGCAAAAGCAAAAAGACTTGAACAAATACTTACCCGTCATGGAATCTGAAAATTAAACCCACTACAGCCTTTTAACACTAAGTCCTATTTATTTCTCAATGTAACTTATTTAAGCTGAGTACAGGCCACATTTTGGCACTATTCTTCTGTTTTGTTTCATTTCATCACGTGCAACAAGCAATCATCCAAAGCTATGGAATGGTCAAAGACAGATTACTGGAGCTTTTATACAGTGGCTTTAAATACAGGGACAAACACCACATTCACTGAAGAATTGTATGGCAGATTCTCCAGCAGCCAATAAACGACAACAAAATTAAAATCTACTGGAAATCTACAGCATCTCTCACTTTCTGATCTTATTTTTTGCAATCTCTATCACTGTCCCATCCAGCTCTGTGTGCCATGGATCAGGTCTGTCTGCTCCTCACATCATGGGATCATTAGGCATTTTTCAGGCTAGGAATGTGGTTATGGCTAATTTGTCCTTTTTCTTTGGTGTCCCTACGTTTTTTTTCCCTCATGGTAAATGCAGTACAAGGCCAGATCAGACCTGCAATGGTGTTTTCCAAAGAAAACATGCTATTGCCTTAACTTTGCCCACCGAGGAGGGTTGCTGTCCCACAAAGATCTTGCTAATTGACTCCCTTATAGGCTGCCAATTACAGCGTGGCTCTTTCCTGAAGTTAATTGATCAGAGTACAAAATCTTCATTAAGCTCTGTAAGAGTTCTCCAGATTTGCATGGGAAAAGTCTGCCAGCTGCACAGCTCAGGTAATTGCACTATTATGTCCCCAAAGTAGACAAAACACAGCTTTATTTCTCAGTTAAATCTATACTAGCCTTTCAAAGGAAAAGACTGCATTCAGAGCCACACACATGCAGCATCCTCTCTCCAGCAGATCACCAAAGCACAGAAATTGGAGCAGAGACTTATACTGGAAATAATACTGCACAGTCCTTTTGTGGAAGCAAAAGTGTAAATAAAATCTCAAAAATGCAGAATTATAGATATTGCAATAGACTCCTTGGTATATTAGGCTTGTTTGGCTTTTAGAACGGAAGATTTTTTTTTTCCATCTTGCATGTATCCTAATAATCAGTGTATGTTCACAGATAATACTTCAAACTTTTACTTGGTTGCCACTCTTCTAAATAACTATTTTTATTTATTTTTGAAAGCTTCTTGCAAGCTTTCAATCCTCAGAATACTTTTTGACAGCAACAGTGTGATGGAGGCAACAGTAAAGGATCTCTGTCTCCCACAAAGCAATTAATTACTCAACTTGGAGAATGATTTTCTTATTCTACTTAAGAAGAAAGAAAATAGAAACCAAAAGGATGAATATGCCATGGCCCAGTGGACTAGTGTTGTTTACATAGCTGAATAAAATTCAAATCCATAATGTATCAGTATTTCTTTTTTTCTTTTACCCTGAGGTAACTCAGTTCCACTGAGGCTGGGGAATCATCCTTGATGTGCAGCACTGTCACAACAGGGCTGCTCTAACCCTGCATTATGCACAAGATTTATTAGCAATACAATTTTTCCCTCATTCTCTTCAAACACTTCACAGTCATTAATTCTGTTTTCTAATCAAACAACACTCTGCAAGGAAGTCTGGAAGTGCCAGGGGTCAGGTTTTCTACTGGTATGAACAAAAGCAGATCTGCTGAAGCATCAGGGAGCCCTGTCTACACACACATCTGAAGCTGTGCCTTCTTTGCGGCTCCTCTCTCCCCAACATGTTCTCCACCACTTAAATTGTGAAAGCATTTCAAGTCTCATGAAATGATAGAGTTCTTTCACTTGGCACATTTAAATTTTACTCCAGATTTAGCTCAGTTATTACTCTGCCTTTAGACAACCCTGCCAGAAGGACGTTTTGGCATCGTTCTCAGAAATCTGTGTGGCTTTCTGTTTCCTAAACTAGATATTTATTATCTGTGAGCAGCTGATTCTGCATCATTAAATCATGCCCTCATGGTTTCTTGCATTTGTAACTGTGGTCTTTCCTAACTCTTCTTCCAATCCCATAATTTTATTAGGGAGGATTACCAAACTAGTAATCTAATCTAGGTTTGTTTTATTTGCATTTTGTATATACTTACTTCTACTGCTTCAATGCAGAGGCATTCTTAGCAAAAAAAAAAAAAGGTTGTAGGGGTTTTATCCTTACAATCCCTGGCTTATCAAAGTCAGTGCTGCTTGATAACCAGTTCTTCAAACAATTAGTTCCCCTTTGACTCACAACACAGATCAGGAAAAAAACCCCAAAAAAAACCCTTACCACTTTATAAATTCAACTAAAGTTCATTTAACTGCTGAACAGCTGGTTTAGAATGTAACCCTTTCACAAAGTGAATGGTGGTTTATGTTATTTAGCATTAAACAATGAGCCTATGTTACATCAAACACTTGCATTAAAAACCTGAGCACAAAGAACACATTTAAGAAATCTTGGAAATAATACATAAGGTGATCTGTGCTAGTTTCTAGGCTTCAAATACAAAGTGATATTACAAGGTTTACAAAGCTCTTCTCTTAGCATCTAATATTTACAGTAAGCAGCATGCTGTATATTCAAAGAATGTAAACTTTAAACTGCAGCTACAAATATTTACTATAGATTAGATATATAAGGAGGATGATCTAGACACGTTAGTACAAATTCCTGCATTTGTGTAGCCACGAGCATAACCCCACAAGTAATGTCAGGGCTGCTGTCCCTGCTTCTTCACTGCTGTAACACAGAGAGTTTTTGTCCACTGTGTTCATAGAACACAGAAGGAATTATTGAGTGCATTTATCCTGTCACAACTTCTCACCTTTCCTTACACCTTTCCCTTGAAGCAGCAAAATAAAAGCTTCAAGCTCAAGAAAAAATTACAGTAATTTCAAGATTATATGCCACACCTTTTTCATTGAAGAATCCAACCTACACCAGTAGTGCGGCTAATCATCAGGTGCGGCTTATCTATGGACAAATCCCAGCGAAATGCCAACCCGAAAGTGAGAGCCGGCCAGGGAGGGCGCCTGGGGCTGCCTTTAAAGGCTTCGCTGGTCTATGAAAACTGTTTGCAACTTGAGCACCTGATACCAAACCCCGCCCTGGCACGATTCTGTTACTAATTTGTTACTTTGTTACACATGGATCCCCGCTTTAAAAAAAAAAAAACAAAAAAAACCTGCGGCTTATACTTGGGTGCGGCTTATATATGGACGAATCCCGTGGTCTACCCCGCTACTGGGACTTGCGGCTTATGATCAGGTGCAGCTTATAATTGTGAAATTACTGTATATTCTTCTTGCAAGTTCTACTGCCCAAGTATGAAATATAATACAACAGGAAAGAAGAAGACAGGAGCAGGAAAACTTACAAAGACTTTAGTAATTCTCTTATTAATAGGATTGTCCATGCCTGATTACAAGTCCTCTCCCCCCACCACCCCTGCTTTCCAAAAGCTGTTTATAGCCATCCCCAAAGCTACTTAATAGATTTTTTTTATCATGTCTACAGTTACACTGCTCTTCTGAAATGGAAAGTTTGATTTTAAACTCCTCCTGCTTGCGTTTAGTGGATTGTCTCATTTGTATAATCCAACTGCTTCTGCTCCTTGGAAAGTATCCTGTTGGTTTTTTTTAATTTAATATCTCTCGCTTTCGCCAGATCTTAGCTGGGACAGAAACTTGCAGCTGCATTTGAAACTAAAAATAAAAACCAATATATGCTGGAATAATTGTGGTACAGAGGAGTTTGGTCTTGTTCCTAGATTCTGTTCGAGACATTGACACATGGATTGCCATATCATGACACACACCTGCTCAGAGACATTTTCATCCCCAGCAGCCAAAAATAACAAATATTGGACCATTCCAAAGCTTTCATTATGTCTGGTCTCACACCCTGGCCATTCAAGTCAGACCAAAAATTAGACCCATAGGCCACAAGAGACTCTTGGGCGTGTATAAAAGCTTCTTAAAAATGTATCCAGAGACAAGGAATTCATCATGCAAATGGATGGGTGGAGTTTTTAATTTTGCCCCATTCATTCTCTTGCACATGAGAAAGCCCAGAAAGCCTCACTGCCTCTGTGTTTAAGGATGGGTTTATCCTTCTGAGTGCTTGTAGGTCTAGATGCTTCTGGGAAAGGCTGAGGGGGATGCAAGATGGGAAGAGGAACCCCCAATGGCTATTCATCCTTTTGGAAAATGGTTTCTGAATGAAAACAAAGTAGTCTCTAAAATGTTCCTGTCTCTTGCCTTTGAGTAAAAAGATTTGATATCCACCTTATGTAAAATTGCCATTTAGGTAGGTAAAAACATGTGAAATGCACCACAAATTAAAGCAATACTTTAGTTTTCAATGTGTAGGATAAAATTCATCCTTACCAAGCAAATACAGTTCTTAAAGCCCATCTACACACAAACATTTCACTATTTCCTGGGTGATTTTTTCCTTAGGCTGTAAAAACACACTACACCATACTTTATACTGTGATATGCAAATAACTGTTGAACAGTTCCAGCAGAATTTATATAATGAGTTTCTTAGACATACATTTTACCAACAAAGTAATCACTATTACATTAATAATTTCAGAACAATTGCACGGCAACACTTTTCCTCCATACCTGATCCAGTGGGACATAGTAAAAAATCCCAGAAAGCTTTTTATCTTGTATTCTAAAAATACACTGCTCTTATAGACCAGACAACAAAAAGTACTCCCTTCAAATTCCAGCCACAATTTAGAAGGGTGCAAAAGAGCAAAATGGAGTCCCCTTTTAAATCAATTAATATCTTTGAAGTCTGGGAAGAATTTCCTTCTTTTTAGCAATTTCAAGCACAGTGCCAGCAACCATCTCTAGCACAGCTACTTCTCTGAAGTAGCTCCAGTTGCAGTAGATGTAACTTCCTCCATATATATTTCTGCCTGGAAAATCCAACTAGGCTGTCAGCAGAAAACCTCAACAACCAAAGGTCCAGATCCACATAGGTGAATAAGAGGGAGCTGGACATCTCAATAGGAATTGGGTGTTTTTGCAGATCTGTGTCTAAATTGTTTATTGTTTATAGCAACCACTTCTTGTGGAAACATCCAAGACACTTTCACTGATTTGAAAACTGTCCAGAAAATATGTGGATGCCCCATCTCTGGAAGTGTTCAAAGCCAGGTTGAATCAGTGAGTAATCTCATCTATTGAGTGGCATCCTTGCCTAGGGCAAGAGCTTGGAACTAGATGACTTTTAAAGTTCCATTTCAAGTCACTTTTTTCTTCATTCAATGCTCATGTTGCAGAAAAACTTTTGTAAAGCATGGCTTAAACAGGATATTAAAATCATGCTTGGTGTTTTGCAATGTTTTTAGCATGGAACCATTAATCAAATAAAGTTTTCAGGATAAAATTCTTGCATGTGAGCAGAAGGCTAAATTTCTCAAAGTTAGTAGTTGGTCATGGCATTTAGCAGGCAGAAGACAGGTAGAATTACAGTAATTTCATGATTATAAGCCTCACATTTTTCATTGAAGAATCCAGCCTACACCAGTAGTGCGGCTAATCATCAGCTGCGGCTTATCTATGGACAAATCCCAGTGAAATGCCGACCTGGAAGTGAGAGCCAGGTGGGGAGGGCACCTGGGGCTGCCTTTAAAGGCTTCGCTGGTCTATGAAAACTGTTTGCAACTTGAGCACCTGACACCAAACCCCGCGCAGGCGTGATTCTGTTACTAACTTGTTACTTTGTCACATGCGGATCCTCATTTAAAAAAAAAAAAAAAAAACTGCGGCTCATATTCAGGTGCGGCTTATATATGGACAAATCCCGTGGCCTACCCGGCTACCCCGACGTGCTGCTTATAATCAGGTGCAGCTTATAATTGTGAAATTACTGTAATTCATCTCAGGAGTTAATATTTCCAATACATAAACATGCCTAAAGAGGAGAGAGGAACTCAGCTGCAGTTGAACAAAATAAAATTCTGCCCCTGCCTGCCACCAGTTTATATCTACCTTATAAAAACACTGCATCATTTCCTATGGATGAAGTCGCATATCTAAAACATTTGGCACTTAAAGAACAGGCTGGTTTTAAATCATCCCTGAAGTTCTGAGCTGCATTTCAGCACCTCTGGCACCAATAGCAATACTGACTTCTACACAGTCTAAACTTCATTGTATTAGAGTCCTTGTGCAGAAACCTCAGCAGACAGTGTAAAAAATAAAAAAAGGAGAGGGTTGTGATGGTGGCAGGCATGTTGCATGCTGTGTTTTCTTTCCAGGTATTTGCAGAAGAATGTAGAAAGTGCTACTACATCTCCTACCATCTCAAGGGAACAAGCTTCTCCAGGAGCAGCTGCAACACATCAAACAAGTAGTGGAAGCCTCTAACTCTCATCCTTTTTGGAAGAGCTAAAAAGACAACTCCTGTCTCCCATCCTTGTAATTTACAAATTATTTTCAGCAGAAAAATAAAATATTCTGAAGGGCCTTCCCCTCTGCCTTGTATAATTTAATTCTCACTTCAGATGTAAAGGATCTGTGGCAAAACTCCACACTTGTTTACAGAAGTTAAGCCCCATGTTTACCCAGTTATAAGTAAATCGAAGTTTTCTGCCACAGCATTCTGTTTACTCCACTCACTTGGCTCCCTTCACAGTGCCTTTAGTGACACATCCAAACATTTTGTGGTTGGTAGCTGTTGTCTCCTAATCTTTAGTGACAGCTCAGCTCAATCTCTGGTATGTTCCTGGCTTGGACAGAAGACAGAAAAATAAATATCTTTTTTTCTTATGCTCACTGACATTTTTCCCCTTTCTTTTTAATTTTTTTTTTTGTACTACCAAACACTCTTTTCAACAGAGGTTTTCTGCTTTTCAGTTTTAATGACTGAGCTTTCAAATTCTGAATTTAATTGATCTCTGTGGCCTGAGAGGTTTGTCACCATGTACTCATGCTCAGGAAAAGAGGTTTCTAGTGATAAAGACTTTAAAGAAATTACTAATTTATTTGATGTCTTATGTTGTAAAATTCCCGTACAAAGAAAGACATGTTTTCCCCGTTGTTTTTCTTCACCTGCTTTGCTTTCCATTTCAGAAGGGAAAGTCAGCAGGAGATAAGGGATAAATACTAAAAGAAAAACATGATGAAGAGCAGTGTCAGAAGATGGCCTGTGAGACAGAAAGCAGTAGTTTTGAACAGCTCTGGTCACTTGTAGTCATACAGGGGAGAAGAAAGGAAGAATTTATCAAGCCGACACTGTCTCCCTGCTCCGAGCACAGAGACCGATCATTTTCTGTCTCTTGGCTAGTCTTTGTAATAAATATAGGCTTGGTGTGTAATGAAAACCAGCTGAGTATTTCTCAAGGTACAGATACTTTCTTTTCTTCTGATTCCAGCTAAGATTGTTCTTACTCTTCATAATCTCTCACAGCTGCCAAAAATCCATCTTATTGTTGCATGAGGTGAAGTTTCCATTAACAGCTATTATGGTAGCAGAGGTCGGGCGTCCAGTGTCAAACGAGCTGCTAAAGAGAAACACTGGGCTAGAAAACCCTGTACTAGGGAAGGAAAGCTCAGCTGAGGTGTGTTTTATTATGAATCTGAGTCGTTGTTCTGTGCAGATGTGGCTGGGCCCTGCTGCTGACAGACCAGCTTCTGATGTCCGGGAAAGAGACAGGGAAATTTGGGGTGTGGATGAAGTGGGAATACACATCCACTTGGCTGGCTGAAGAGGAATCTGGAGAGTTTTGATGCTGTTCACTCTGTCAGCCAAGCAGACTGGCTGCTCCTGGCTGAAGGGCTCTAATGAAGGAAGCTTTGGCCATAACCATCACTTGCCATTTCAGCACTCACGTTGCTGCAGGTGTGGCTCCTGACTCCCAGTCATGGCTGGGGAATAAAATAAAAGCAGTAATGATAAAAGCCCTTCGTTTCCAATCACCTAATGGAAAATGAGAACTTTCCCTGAAAAAGAAACAGTGCCATCTCAAACATCTTTTTGAAAAGACCTTCCTCTAGTTAAAGCTGCTGGATTGAACACATTCTTTGTTGGTAGTGAATAACAATATTTTAAGGCCCTTCTAGTATGATGGCATATTTTCTTTTAGAATTACCTACCTCAAACACATACTGCCTGGAAGGCATTTTAAATAGAAACACTCTGAATGTTTCTTTGTAACTGTCTACATCATCAGTAAAGCTATAATCATACAGGCAGACACACTTTGCAGTGCTAGATGTTAATTGTCAATGTGTTACACAGTGGAAAAAAGACAGAAGCAAGCAAATAAAAAAATAAGTTTCAATAAATTTAGGAATTGTTTTGCAAACAATTTTAAAGTCATGGAATGCACAGTTATTTGGAAAAGCCTCACCAAAATATTGACTGCTGCAACGTGTTTTAAAAATTATTTGAAAATATAAAGGAATAAAATATTTTCAGAAAATACTGGCTATTTTTCAAAGAATCACAACATAATCATAGGTTTGAATCAAAATGATGTTGAATAAAAAAACCACTATCTTTTGAATGATTAATGAAAATGTTTTTCACTTGTCTCAACTACTCAAAACCTTGTTTAATAGAGCACACAGTTGGCCTATAGACACCAAAGTGTTTTGGGTTTTTTTCTTTTACTAACTGGGAGAAGATTTAATATGTCATGATTTCTGGTGGAAATCTGGTCTGTTTCAAAGTCTGGTGATAATTGGAATACCAGATTAATGAGCTGGATTAATAGAAACAAGGCATGAAAGTGAAAACATACATTGTGAATAAAAAAGATGCACTCTGCTATTTAGAATTGCACTTTGAGTAACTGTGAATGACCAATAGATTACAAAAAACATTTCTTGAGGTGTTGTTTATGTTGACACAAATCTTTCGTAACCTGTGTTCTGCTCCCTTATGCTGGGGTCCTCCTTAAATATAAAACTGAGATAAAATGGTCAAACAGTTAAAACAGCAAAACAGATACAACTGTTGGACTTCATGGTCTTAAAGGCCTTTTCCAACTTAAATGATTCTCTAATTCTACAACGTCAGCACTTCTATTGTCCTCTCAGTATTACAAGCACAAAGAGCAGTCTGCATGCACTGAAGTCTGACAAAATGATCTTCAAGGCTCCTGAAGTTTTTAGCACATTTCTGCCTTCCAAGCAGAATGGGAAGTGAACCCAGACTGCAAGCAGAACAAGGTGGGCTGGCTGGGGGAGGCTGCCACAGCCTTTGCCAGGCAGCCACATCTTGCTGTAGGACTGGCAAACTTTTAAGCTGCCCTTTGCATGCCAGCTCTCTCTCTTTCCTTCATAAAGAAGGGAGGATTTTACCACCCTACTTGTAAATACAAGGTATGGGAAATGGGATCTGAGGTGGACAGGATCCCCAAGAAACTGGCATACAAATCACTCATCGATGAGATCAAAAATACAAGTATGATAAATTCAAGACAGGAACTGAAATAAGGGAAAAAAAAGTGTGAAAACAAACTAAAATCTGTTTCTACCATCAAGATGCACCTGTAAATATTAGTGCCACGGAAGATGTAGAGACAAAACCTGATAATAAAAAGTTATTGCGGGATACATGAACGTAAAAAATATAGATTTGAAAGTAATGTTAAAAATGCTTGGCTTTTATCAGCATCAAACTCAACGTAGCCCATGATTCTTTTGCTTCCTTGGTATTACACATTTCTTTGTGGACTACTACCAAACATCAGCAGCTGCAAGGACAGGGATGGGGCTGATTTAATGGAGTTTCTGCCTTCCTCACAGTAGGAATCCATCACATTTATATGCACCAGAGCAGAAATAACAGTATTTCCAGTTAAAACTCTAACACAAATTAAGCTCTGCTTTGTTGGTTACTATTAAGTCAGAAATTACTTTTTTTTTTTTTTCCTGAGAATTTTTTTTATAAAATTCAGTTGTTTTAATCCATGTTTCTTAGACAAACTTCTGATTTCATTAAAAATTGACTCAATTAAAAACTAGAAGTATGACATTGGTTTAAAAAAAATTGGATTGAGAAAATATTAGCGCAATCACGGTAAAAATACCTTTTGTCATTGTATTATTCTCTTTTGATTAGGGTCCTTGGTCAAGCAACTTCTTTTTTGATGCTTCACAATCCCTTCTCATGTTGAACCTGGTGCTTCATGAGAGGTGGCTGAGCCCTAGCCCACAGGGGAACAGAGGTGCATTAAAAAATCCAATGTAGTTTTCACTAGTCATCATATCCACACTCCCATACAGATTCTTCATTGGGGCACCTTTTGGGTTTCTTTCCATAGATAATTGAATTTCCAAGTAAAACACAAAATGAACAGTTTTGCATTAAAAAAAAAACAGCTTTGACAAATAACTTTCTACCTGTCCTACTCATTATTGTACACTTAGTATTTCCATGTGTGCTGAGGAGCTGATATTATACCTGGGTTAATCATGCGTGCACCAAAATACATAGCTGCACCTTCAGCATCTGCAGGAGAGTTCTGACAGGCTGGCAATTAACCCAGGAGCTGCACCAGACCCTGTTTCTGATTTTAGCAACTGGAAAATAAAAGCATCAGAGGCACCAGGGCAGCAGAGTAGAGCAGGGTTTTATTCCCTGCAAAAGCAGAGTGGTGCATGGCTTGTTTTTCTGACAGGGAGCCACAAGTTCATAGGTAGTGGGGCTGAGCTGATCCAGAGGTAACTGGAGGGAATTTCACTCACACTCCAGCATTGTCCTCCCAGCACAGTGCTGGCTACTTCCAGCTCTAACTTTCTTCTCCCCTCCACCTCCTCTGCCCTTTTCATTATTACTGCTACACTCAATAAGGTAGCACCACATGTGCTGTTTTTTCCCAGTCCAGCAACAGTAAGTGTTAAGTAGATGATAGCTCCAAAATGCAACGTGTATATCATATTTTGTGACTAACACAATCTCCCAATCAGGACATTTTGATCTTCCAGTTATAGCTAGGGACTTTGGCAGGAAATGATCTTTTTACATGCTCCCATAAACTCCCAAGAAAGTCTGGTTTTGTTTCGCTCTTTCTGCTAAAGAACACCAATAGTTTCTCTTTGGTTTCCCAGGGTATGTTTACCAAGCTGATAAAGACTGTAAGATGGACCAAAAGAAACACTTGGTTTATTTTCTTTCATTTTGGCAGTGGTAAGAGTGTGGAGTCCATTTTAAAAACAGGAGAAAAATAATTGGCACGCCCCAGTTATTTTTTTTATACACAGGCACACATGAATGCATGCACACACAGATTTTAAGGTTTTTTATGGGTACCTCGTTGACTTGCAGCCAAGCCATATCGATGCGAGCCAGCTCATGTATTTAATTGTATCAGCAGATAATGGCAGACAGATTTTCTTCCTTTCTGTGCAGCAGCACGAGAGGCTTTCCTAGGAAAGCTTGTTTTTTACTAGGAAACAGGAGAGTGCATGGTTAAGGAAGCAAGCCCCCTTGCTTCCACCATCCAACAGAGATTAAAAACGCAGACATATCCAGATGATAAACTGAAACACAGTATCGTGCCCTCTGTGTAATTTATGGAGTACATGCCTGAACTAATAAACGCCTCAGGGAATAGTTAGTGGTGAGTGGAAGCCTTAAGTGCAGTGGTTACATTAAAATCAGGCTAGACTGGCTAATGTTTTGCTTTTAGGTACGGGCAACAAAACAGAAGCTGCAGCCCAAAATTCAGAAAAATCTGCTGAACTTTCAGCCCTCTGAGTCTCTGTCTCTCCACAAGCACACAACACTCTGAGTAAATTCCAACCAGGAAATAAGGGAAAAAAAAAAAAAGCTTGGAAAACACAGATATTACTGCCTTGCTATTATGGTCAACATTCAGCAGAATATGCAAAACAATACACTTTATGCCTTTTAGGCTTAAAACTTCCATCAGAGCACAAAAAGGAGTGCAAGTTCTTTATCCAGAGTGTTGGGTTGAAGGTAAGGTCATTGCTTGCCAGCAGGCTCTAACTGACTCTAATTAAACAATTTTTATACCACTCATCTGCGGCTGGGGAACATGTCATTAGCACACAGGAAACATTAAACTACAGATTAATGCCATAAAAAGAAAAGTTTCACACAATCTTTGCTCGACAATTAAAAGAAGCTTACGAAACATTAACTCTTGGAATACTACAAAGCCACCACCTGGTAAGAGCTCCAAGTGGATGCTACTCAGGTAATTCCCTGTTTTCTTCAAGTCACATCAGTTTTGCACCAGTGTGAGGGCACTCATCCCAATACTGTTCCATTCTTTGCCTTCCTACTCACAGACCTTAAATTAGGGAACTAGTTATGAGCATTTACTGCATTTTGACTGTTTGGAACCAGCTTCAAATGGTTTTCTGAAAAAGGGTGGGTGATCACTCTATAAAGGCCCATGTTTCAGGCTAGTCAGGAGCCCAGAATATACTGCTATTTATTCATTATTTATTTTTATCAAGCACTGTGGTCCATCTTGAAGCAATTGCATTGCTGTGTGAAGGCATCTCCTCCATCTGCTTATGAAACCAAGTAATGTTTTGGGGTAGGAGGGTAGAGACAGGGGGATTTGTGGATGGACACAGATTTCTATGCTCTTGTCTGTTTACCAGAAGAATGCAAAATTTGCTGCTGCAGCTGAGATGATACTTAGTTCTTAATCCCCCCATTTATTTTCTTTCCTTTCTGTGAGGAGTTATATTTAAATTCAAATTCCTTAAAAAGGGGTTTCCAGAGATTATACATGGTGTAACTAATAACACTCATTTTGTCTTAGATTTTATAAATGTGCATACCTGCAGAGAGCACATTCAGTATTTTTGTAGGTATGTAACTAAATTTGAGGACATTTTCTTTCTATTGGTACCTCTAAATGAATATGTATAGATGAAGAAAGAGAACATTTATATTTAACTTTTCAATCTGCACCTTTAGAAATGTAGCACATAGTTTCACCAGTAGCATATTATCACTGCTTTTACTTTTCAGGTTTTTTTCATAACAAAAAGTCTGTCATCCAGTCCTCACTGTTACAAAAGCATTTAGTTAAACTAGTTAAACAAGTTCAGATCGTTGCTGGAACCAGGGTGGAAATATTTACAGTAAAACTCACCTGGCTTCAAGTATTGTTCCAAAGTTGAAATTCAGCCCAGCCTTGGAAGTTCACAAAGGTTCATTAGCTTATTTGAGCAAAACCCAGGCTCGTTTTCAAGTAAACTTTGGCTGATATTTAGTTCTAGATAAAGGGCACAGTAAGATAGTGTTATGATTAAAATGGCTTGAATGAGAACCCTCTGTTCCCTCTTGTGAGGTGGAAGAGAAACATTATTGTTTTGGTTACCCGTTCAACACTCATAAAATGGGCCACTCACTTTCAGAGGGAGGTTTACTGCTTGTGCTCACAAATACTCACCAAAGGATTTACACAGTCAGCTAAAAAATACAAAATGTGGGCAAGTGAAAGCATGGCTGGTGATTTAGGGAATTAAAATGTCTCCAAAACTGGAATGAGCAAAGTGTGTTCTACCTTAGCAAGAGAAAAAAAGGGAAAAGAGCATCCTCTAAATCCTTACAAACTCTATTCCACATCATTATGTTCACTTGAGAGATATATACATTAATTGTTTCTTATTGTCCATTACCTCAGATTTTATTGCAGCTCAGATCCAAACAAAAATCTTCCTAATCAGATGGGAAGATCCTCAATGAAGTTTAAGAGCACACTGTCCCACCATGCCATATTGCATGCTACTAACCTGCAGAGAGTTACTGCTAGTTTGTCAGGATTGAACAAGGGAGGAATGAGAAAGTATTACCTCCTCTGAGGCTTCAAATCAGTTTTCAGTCTGCTGTGATGAGCCTGGCCACCTCCAAGGCTCCCTGGAGAAGAGAAGGAAAGGAAATTAATAAATAGGGGTTCATAAAGATGGCTGCAGTTCTAAAGGGCATCCACTGCTCTCTTTTCTCATCCCATAGTAAACTGTGAAGAAAGGCTGCCTCAACCATATGAAAATATAATAAAGTGCATATGTTTCTTTTATATATGGAAAAGGTATGTAATTAGTTTTAGTTTAAAATAAGAAAAAAAAATGGGCTGGATGAATGTGTGCAAAAGAGAAAAGAGGACTTACTTTTTTTCTTTTTTTTTTTTAGAAAGGAATCTTCTTAAAAATTCCTAGTAATACAAGCAGATGGACTAATTTCACTTAAGCTAAAAATAAAAGACAAGTGGAGAAAGCCAAACTTGAGTCTCCCTTTGCAGGGAGTGTCAGGGATCCACATTTTCCTTGGCAGCCTGGGACAGGAATCAAAGGCATACCTTTGCTGCCTAACAAATCATTATCTTTACCTTTACTGCTTAGGAAAAGAGGACCAGCAGTCTCAGTTGAGTATTGAACCTTCTGGTTGTCTACACAGTTTTTAGTTCATTCCCTGGCTCCACTGTGGAGTCTTCCAGCCAGATCTCTTCAAGACAAATGTGGAATGGAGAATTTTCATCCTGGTGCAATCTGGATGCAAGGAGGGAACACTCCATGACTCTGGATCTTGAAGCTTGACCTTGGTTTGTGCTTAATGATAGAAATACAACTGAATGGATTTTTCCAAGGCCTGGTAATGTTTTCAAGAGGCAAGAAAGGCTTTTAGGAAACGGTCTTGCCCTGTGCCCTCATGGAATGTTAGACAATGTGGTGCAAGTTTAATTTGTATTTATGCAGATATGACCAGTATTACTTCTCTATACTGTCCCTCTCTTTGACAGGTATGTCAGGAGATCAAGGATATTTCACAAAATTCCAGGTTTGATTGTGGAAAAAATTTGATGCAGTGCAAAAATAACAGACCTATTAAAAGCATAGATCTGCTCTTCCTAAAAACCCAAATTTGGGTTTCTCCTAATCAGCTATTTCTGATTTTTCTACTTAAACAAGGGAATCTTCCCTCTTTCAGCTCAGTATGACCTTTTCCTTATAATTTCTCTTCCCTGACCTGCTGAGGAAGGGAGTGACAGAGATTTGGTGGGTACCTGGTGTCCAGCTCAGGGTCAACCCACAAAGGAACCAGAATCACAGGGTTAAGGATGAGGAGGAAAGGGAAGGAGATGGACCTTTTTGAGAGGTGGTAAAAAACGACTTAAAACAATCTTTTTACTTATAAAAACTAAACTAAAATTAATCACAAGCTGAAAAATACAGATCTTCCATATTTATACCAGGCTGCCCTTTGGAATACAATCACATTTTAAATCATGACTATGCAGAGTAAATAGTGCTAGGTAGTCTAATTTCTATTTATAATTTAAAGTATTTCTGAAGTGAGCAATCCCTGAGTGAAGAAAGAATGTAAACTCAGAATATGTGTCCAGTAACATTTGCTTAGTGAAAAAAAAATATCTTTAGAGTTGCTACTGTGGCTTACTATTAAATCTGAATGATTTATGTGCTAAGTTATTAAAAGTAAATCAAATAAACGCATGGGAACACCAGTCAGTCCTTTTGCTCTTGCTAAATCCCCCTCAGGTTATTTCTCATGTATCAGCAGTGTGGCCAAGCAGACTGCAGGGCTATTCAAGTGCCATGATAATATTTTGGCATCTTCAATAAGTAGTGACAAAGGGGAAGACTTTTGATACTCTCAAAAAGAGTTCTGGAAGCGTTTATTCTTGTAATTATGACAAGTTGTGTTAGTTAATGCTGAAGGACCCTTCTCATGTCACTTTCCTAAAATTACTCTTATCTTAGTGTCTTGAACATTTTCAGGCCATATTTGAGACCCTATGACATGTATTTATGTACATGAAACATTAAATACATTTTCAGAGTTACAACCCTGCAGTCCTCTATTTTCTTCTTCCAAGTTTCACAGTGATTAAGTTTCAACATCAGTTTTCTTAATGAGTCATAATATCTGAAAATGGTTTTACTATAATTCATGTTGAATCACAGAATGGATCACAGAATGGTTTGGGTTGGAAGGCACCTCAAAGATCAACCAATTCCAGGCTCCCTGCCATGGGCAGGGACACCTTCCTCTAGATCAGGTTTGCTCAAGTAGAATGTGTCCCTGACATAGGCAGGACAAATTAAAGTTAACCAAGATTTAAAATATACCTTCAATCAAAAAGACTTACAGGCATCATCTCAGGCTTTTTCCCAATGTGACTATTCTGCACAGAATATTGCAAACCATACATAAATTACATTCATTTTTATAAGGATATCTTTCAAACTATGTTCTCTGTCGTGGAAACTTTCCCATACACAAAGAACTTCCATTATATTTTACTTTATTCTAATCCCAGTTATGCTTGTCAGGAGTCATGAAAGCTCAGTGCACTCATTCAGGCTGGGAGAGAACAGACTTTAGAGGACTGTGCCTTTTTGGACTGCTCCTCTTTCAGGTCCATCTATGATGAAATAAATAGTTTGGGCCCATGTTGTTTCTCAAGGAGGCTTACAAAGAAATTGTCCACATTTAGGAACTCAGCCAGTGAAACAATTTCCCTTTCATATTCTTTCTTACTGGAACACCAAGATGGAAAATTCATCATATTTGCTGAAGGAATAAAACATTGTTTTTATGTATGAGCATGCTACCCAATTAACCAGCTCCCATGGCTGTCATAGACACACAAAAATATCAGTGGTTTATATCACTATTTGTGTGTTCTGACCTGGAAAATTGTCACCATTTCTAAATTGGGATGTATCTGTCACATTGCCTTTGATGAAGTCTTCCCATCACTCCTGAAGACATCTCACAGTGCTTTTTCAGTGCTTTATCAGGCAGGACTTGAAAAAAAATGCACGAATAAAGGTATTTGCTTGGATATTATACTCCAAAAGAATGTTAATGATCAGTGTTTTCTTTCCACATAAAAATGTTGTCTTTCTTAAAAAACAACAAAACCCATTAACATCCCAACATAATTTTCTTTCCAAAGAACCTCTCCTGGTTTCCCATGTAAGTTAAGTTGGTTGGTTTGGATTCCTAAAGATTAGGTTCTCAGCTACACTGCAAAATACAAGTTACTGGAAATCTTCATGAGGGGGCCACCATTCTTCTCTGAGGGCTAAAAAATGGCAGATGAAAATGGCAAAACATTTATGCCACCACATGTAGCACAGATAGCTCCCTTAAGAAATCTTCACATAAACTGCAGCCAAAAAAGAGATTTCAGCCAAAATTTTTGGATTTGGATTGCCTCTAAATCAACAGACAATACAGAGGAAGCATTTGCTATGCTGGGAAAACATATTTATTTTTAAATAGCTCCCAGAACAGCACTTTTATAAAATAAAATACTCATATTAATGAGCCTGACCAACAGGGAAAGAGTGAGCAATCAGATATGAGATTATTCTTATTAATTCTTATTATTTCATTAGTCTCAAGGAATAGTCTGCAAATACCATCTGCAGGTAAATCTTGGAATTAAATTGACACAAACTGCAGTACAAGACCACCTCTGAGTTCAAAAGTCAGTCCTTTCCATTTTTTCCAAGCCATTTTCAAATTCCAGAAGAAATTTTAAAATCTTCAAAAAAATAGTAATGTTATGATGGAGAAAAACAAGTAACTGTTTACTAGTGCTACAGCTCATTTCAGATTCTGAAAAAGCTGAATTGCTTTTAAAAAAATCTGTAATTTTTAAGAAAATAAGTTTCCATTGGGCATTAAAAATGATATATAGATAATTCTGTAAATCTTTGGAAGTTCTGGGGAAAAATATGAGTTTTGTCTGAAAGCACAAGCTGTATATTCCCCTCCCCACAATCAGAAAAGGTTAAGCTATTCTCTGAGCCACTTATTTTTGGGTCAGCAAAGTAAGAGCACTGCTAAAATGTAAGGTTTCATCTTTCAGCAGGAAATGTCTGCCTGGAGTAAGATTTTCTTTTGCAGCAGCCCCGAGCTGATGGCAGCAATCACTCACACTGCAGGGAAAGTGAAGGGGAGAACAAGTATCAGGTCTTGTAGGCAAAACTGTATGGAAAAGCTGAACAACTTTTTGAAAGGGGCTGTTTCCATTCCAGAGGGAGAGTGGTAGGTGTTCTCTGACGCTGCCTGGTTTATTTACAGAAATGTCTAAGGTGTTCTTTCCTTGAGCACAAGCAAAATCAAGAAACAAGAGAGTTTTCCACTCACTTTTCCAACCCGCTCTTAGTCAACAGCTGTTTCCCCAGGGATACCTTCTCCATGCTGCACGGAGCTCTGGCTCCTGCCCGTTTACCAGCTCCTACATCAGATCCTTTCCTCTCTTCCTTAACTCTCTCATAGATGTGCAAACAGTCAAAAAACAGAGGCTGGGAGAACTGTCCTTGCTTCCAATTGCCTTCAGTGAGCCTTTCCTGTGTCCTGTGAGGACCCTGTATGGGTGACTGCATGTCACCCTTTTGGGTGGCAGCAATACCTTTAAAATTGTTTCATTTCCTTTGAGAGCCTGATATTGCATTGGCCCACTAATTCACTTAGGTTTTTGGGAAACTTACAGTAATTTCACGATTATAAGCCGCACCTTTTTCATTGAAGAATCCAGCCTACCCCAATAGTGTGGCTAATCATCAGGTGCGGCTTATCTATGGACAAACCCCAGCAAAATGCCTACCCGGAAGTGAGAACCGGCCGGGGAGGGTGCCTGGGGCTGCCTTTAAAGGCTTCGCTGGTCTGTGAAAACTGTTTGCAACTTGAGCACCTGACACCAAACCCCGTCCTTGCACGATTCTGTTACTAACTCGTTACTTTGTTGCACATGGATACTCGCTTTTTAAAAAAAAAAGGTGCGGCTTATATTCAGGTGCGGCTTATATATGGACAAATCCCATGGGCTACTCAGATGTGCGGCTTATAATCAGGTTCAGCTTATAATTGTGAAATTACTGTAGTTTCAGCTACAGTTTATTCTTCCTATTTTTTTTTTCCATTTAAATAATCTTTACTATATTTTAATAATGCATTTGAAAGCACTGATGATCAATAAGAAGAAAGTATTCCCCAGAAAACAGGACTATATGAAATAAGCAGAATCCCTAGAAACCAACATTTGATTAATATCTATCAGTCATTAACGGGCGAAAAAACTTAAGCAGAAGGGAATGCTGTTATCTGAATAATTAAGATGTTTAGCCAGGAAAAGCCAAGAACCTTTTCAGGGTCACTAAGAGGAATTGTAGATTTCTGAGGAGCTACAACTCTATTCATTGATTTAGTGGTTTCCCATGCTAACAAACCTCAGAGTGTGAAAGATAAAAGGCTCTCACTTCATCAATCACCTCCAAAGCACAGGTACAACTGGTGTCTGTATGGGCATAGAAGAAAGTGGAAGTACACCAGGAGTGATTTTCTTGAGGCAATGATACGTTTTTTCTTTTCTTTTTTTTTTTTTTTTTTTTTTCCCTAAGCCCCAGAAGGAGCAATGAGTAGTGTCAGCTTTGGATATCTCAAAGTTACAGCAGCAACAATAGCATTAGATAGGTCTGACACCAAAATCAGCTGAGGTGGAATTACCTCCACTTTCATGATGGAAGTCCTGCTCAAACCCAGCTGGAGTACCAGCTCATTTCAAGCTTTCTGCTGACTTTATATTGAGTGCTAATGATCTCCAGCTAATTCCAGATTGGAGCTAAGAGCTCACAACAGAAACTGACCTTTGCTGTCCCAGAGGAAAAGAGGGAGTGAAATGATTATCTGAGGCTATTTGTTAGCTCTGAAAACCCACTTAATGGATCAATAAATCAAACCGTGAATGAAGCTGCTTCAGAAAGCAGGTGTGTGGATTCTGGTACTAAAGAGGTGTTTCATGTGAGAGAACAGTGTGGGTTAGGTTAGACTGAATGAAATCAGCTGAACTGTGGCGTGTAAATCCCCAAAGCAGGATGACATTCACTCTAACTTCACTATCCTCTCTTGTAAGAACACAGTAGAACACCCTTGGACATGTAGCTTGCACAAAATGTGTCTACATAACATGTATGTAATATTTGATGAGTTTTAATGCAGTACACAGCAACAGATAAATGAGTGTTTATAAAGGTACATCAGTCAAAGGCTGCTAGGAAACATCAAAGACTGCTTAGTGCTCACATTTAGGATATTTTATCATGTAAGACATCACTGAACAGCCTTCAAAGAAAAATGATGGACAGGACGAAAAGAAGACAAGCTTGCTTGGGAAAATTAAAACAAGTGAAGCCCTAAACTTCATCCTTCCTGTCCTGCCTATGGCATGGCATAAAGGAACTCCAGAGACAACTGCTTTTTCCAAGTGATATTCAGCTTACCAGCAGATGCAGAGAAAACTACCACAGGAAATGCTGCAAGAGCCACACACATCCCAAGAGTGCTTCATTAGTCCATCAGTAAATCAGTGGTCCTGTCCTGGGATATTTTAAGATGTTTTTGTCAGTTTAGGGTTTTTTAATTATTAAAATGTGCCAGAGTGGGATTTTTTTTTTTTTAACAAAAATGCTATAAATAGTAGAGAAAACAGGCTTGCTCTCTGACTACACATAATACTTTAGTTCATGTAAATTTGAAAGGCACTGCATGTTACAATGTGCTGTAGTGTACCACAGTGCTCAGAGTGCTCACTCGCAGAAAGATTTACTCACTAAAGTCACACTTCTTCCAGCTCTTCTCATGACATGCTCATGTATTACAGTGGAATACAGCCAGAACCCTATTCTATTCTGTGTTAAATAAATAAACACAGAACAAGTAGGTAGCACACAAACTTATTTTTCCTATCACAGATCTCTTAGGACAGAGTTCATATGAATGTCCCCTTGGCCCTAGAAAACTTTGTAACAGCAGCCTGGAGTATGATTCTTGTGGTAAAGCCAACTCCAAACCAATACCCACTGATATTATCACTACAGCACCTTTCTCCATACAAATTTGTCCCAGACAGTACATTTTTGAGCTAAATCCAATAATCATCCTGAAACAGCATTTTCCAAATGTTTTCCAGTTTGTAACAGGCAGTGTCTAGTAAAGCATTTAGTATAACCTTGGTAGGAGGAAACCTATACTTCCAGTAAATCTTTCTAAGCATTCAAAAAATATTAAATTGGAAGGAACTGTTCGTCTGTTGGGATGTGATAAAAATGCAGTATCAACCTAGACAATTACAGAAGTTGCTTAGCATCAAATAAAGTCAGGTGCAAAACGCTCAGCTTAAATCAGGAAAACTGTGAGCACAAAGCCGGAATGAAGAATGATTAAGCAGCAGCTGTTAAGAGGTTTTTTGGAGCACCATGGATCACAAGCTGAACATAAATCAAAGTTGTGTTCTGTGGAGAGAGGCAGGCATCACATTGGGATGTGTTTTACAATACTGCCTGTGAAAGACTGGAGATGGAGCCCTTCCTGTGACTGTGCCAGGAGGATTCTGGATGCCTGCCCTGGAAACACCAAACTGGGAACAAAGTTCATTTAGAGAGTCTGCAAAGGGGTGGTGAGAATAAGTGATAAAACAAGGGAAGGAGATGAGGAGACAGAGGAGGGTGAGAAAGGAGAAAGAAAAGGCTGAAGCTCCTTAATCAAGAGAAAACAGGATGAAGGTGAGAGCGCTGTTCAAATAGAAATGACAAGAGCCCTCAAACCATGTGGACTTCCAGGAGTACACAGACATAAAGTTTTGGAATTAAACTTCACCAGCAAAGATGAGTTATGCACTGGGGGAGGCTAATAAAGCTATCAGGGAAAGCATGGGCCCTCCATCCCTGGGAGCCCTGAAGACAAATGTGTTAAGAGACACAAACGTACTCGATTCTCCCACTGGGGCAGGAGAGACCTCAGCAGGCACTTTTCAGCCTTACATTCAATTATCCTGTGATTCTACAAAACTACTGCCATCACAGTATTATTCATCTCTTCAGAAACTGCACAGGCACTACTGAAATAAAATAAAAGGAGAAGAGGGGGCGATGAGTTTTTTTAATAAGTTTCTTGTGATGGATGTGAGTCCCTGATAGGCTCCTGGGTGCCTATTAAGGAAACCTCCAGATGGATACAAGTCTAATATATCCCATTTTGTCTTCTTTTTTACCCTCACTACGATTATTTAGATTCCATTTTGTTTATACTAATCTCAGTGCATCACATCCTCCACAGCAATTTTCAAATACATCCCCTCAGAATAGCTCAAGAGATCCCCTGCATGATAAAGAAGTGCCAGGAATCTTTTTCTTCTTCTCTCTCTCTTTTTTTTTTTTAAATGAACATGGTTTTGAGTTAATAATATGCTGAGAGAGCAGCTGCACTCAGCAAAACTCCAGCTATAAAACCCTGAAAAGCTTGTGTTTCTTTCACATCATACTGCAGCCAAGCCAGCTGAGCCTACATCTGCCTCAAATCACTGGCAGGTAAAGTTTGTGTCTCACTACAGGGATGTAGTCCCACTGGGTTATTTTATTTATTTGAAGCAGAGCAAACTGAAACATTTGGTTTAGCTTGAAATCATGTTTCTCCCCAAAGTTCACATGAATTTCAACATTCTTTTATTTTTTTTCACTGTTTTGTTTTGATGTGCCTGTTTTTACTGCATGTGCTGCATACTTGCAGCCACAAACAAAAGCCATAAAACTGATGGGGGATTGCCAGGGCTGTTTGTGCTGCCATGTGCTTGAGGGACCATGACAAAGGAACATGGTGCTTATGTTTACAAATTCTAAAACACAGAAACTCAAGGTAGGCAGCACCAATTTGAGTTAATTAACTCTGAAACTGGTGGGGTTTACATACATATAACAGCAATCCAAATATCTCAGCTTTTCTCTTTATCTAGCCCTGTTAGCTTTTATTAGTTTTGATATTCCTCTTGCTATTTGCATCCACGTTCCCTTAAATCATTTCTGTTCCCATAAATCCCTTCTGTATTGCCAACACTGCACTGAGTTTGCCTTCTCAGGTTGTCATTCCAAACAAATGCTGGGAAAAATTGTATTCCACGCTCTTAAGTCACACATGCACATACCACCAAATTGATTTGGGGAGTACAGTAAACTCATGAATATAAGGCGCACCCTTTTGATTAAAATTTTGATCGGAACTGGAAGTGCGCCTTATAATCCGGTGTGCCTTATATGTAGACAAAATTTGGAAATTTGCCAACCTGGAAGTGTGAGCCGTGGCAGCCACGGAGCCGAGCAGAGCCAAGGCACAGCAGCCAGCGCTGGGGGTGGGCGGGAATGCTGGGGCCCACGGCACGGGGAGGGCACCTGGGGCTGCGTTTAAAGGCTGCGCCGATCCGTGAAAAATGTTTGCAAATTGAGCACCTGCCAGTAAATTCCGCGAGCGCGCGATTCCGTTACTAATTCCTTACTTTATTGCGTGGGGATCCTCGCTGGGAAAAAAAAAGAAGTGCATCTTATAGTCTGGTGCACCTTATAGGCATGAAATTACTGTACTGCTCGACCAAATCATAATATTCAAGGTTAATAGTGCCAGTTCAAGAAAACATTGACCCCAGGTGAGAAGATCTTTCTGTGCTCTACAATCCTCTCTGCTCATCCTTGGTGACCTTCCTGCTCCCACCTCCCCTTCCACCTGCTCCTCCTCACGACTTAGGAACTTCAGTCACACACATTTGAAGGTTGGCTTAAAGAAATTCCTTTCAACAGCCATCTCCAGCGTCAATGACTCTTTCTCCTACCTTTACTCTCAGATAAAGCTGTTTAAAGATTATTCTGATCTGTTTATTTACAGTTTTGAATTTATACCTTGTGCTTAGCTTGCTACATGAGAGTTCTACATTCTGCAGTTGCTGAGGCAATGCATTTAGCCAGAAAAAAATCATTTGACATAGGAACTTCAACAATTATCCTGGAGAAATATACATCAGTAAGTTTGACCAGATCAGTCAATTACAAATATCAGAAGACACTGATGGCAAACGTTCTGTAGCTTCTTAACTGCTTTGAGAGTAAAAAGAGGGAATTATTTGGGAAAAAGACTGAGATTAATGAATAGATTTCACTACATGAACGAAAGCAAGAAATTAGTGCCCAAGCCCGGCGGAAACACACAAATAAAATACTTGCACATGGAAAGAGAATTCATTTTGCTTGTGTTTATAAATAAGGCACGTAAACAGTTGATTTTGGACTTTGTAACTCAATGAAAATATGAGTCAGAAAGTGTGAATTAATGTCACCAGATGTAGCCACTGACCTACTTACATTAAGAAGACAGCTTTGACATGTTATCAAGAACAACAGAGTAAAAATTAAAGTCAACAGAAAATTACTTTTCTACTCATTTTACAGCGTTTGTATGATCTCTGTTCTCAAAGCAGACCTCCTGCAGCTTTTATCTGACACAGAAATTCATGATACATGGATGAATGGCAGCTGCCAGTCCTGCTCTGAGCACCGACAGTGTTTACCTGTAGGGCAGTGCACCTGTGACCCTGCAGTAAAAAATGTCACAGAGGTCACAGCTCAATCTGTGTTTGCTGTTGACATCAGTAGAAAAAATAAGCAACACAGACACAACATAAACTTGCATGTGTAATTTGGCAAACATAAGCTAAAAGTGCCAAATGATCTTTCATGTCATGGATTCACAGAAATATCAAGGACCCAACCAGTCCTTTCCTTAGATCAGCAATTACATGAGGTGTATTTTGCTCATCCTTCACACATACTGATCCTCTGAAAAATCTACAAGGGGGAAAAATCCTACAGTCTCTCATCAAAGATTTTTCAAAAGCTTATGTGCAGAGTTGTCCACAGAAATCCAGGTGGGAGGTACTTTGCATCATTTATTATCATCTATACATATGGCTGACATTTTGCTCCTCAATATCACTGCATTAACCATAGGGACACACTAATCCTTGCTGATAAAGTCAAGAAAAAGGTCTTATTACCCTACTCTATATCCCATATTATTCCTTCAATAAGTATCTGTAAGAAATATCAGACCTGACTTTTTTTTTTATTACTTCCACTACCTCCAGAAAACTTTTGATATATTTTTAGGACCATTGCTTTATGGCTTTTATGTGCATTTTCCTGGTTAATTGACTTATGTTAGGCCATCTGATTTAATTCCTATAACCCCACACTTAACACTTTTTCATTATTCCTTTTGGATTTTCAGGACCATGATTTATTACAGACACTTCCTCTTCTTGTCACTTTTGAGATTCAGGTTTGCTTGTGTTTTCTCCTGGTTTCTTTTCCTTATTTTCCTTCCACAGACCTGGAACATTGCAAACCAAATTTTGCTAAAATAGGCTTTCTTGAATCCCTAAACTGTCTGATTCTGATGATTTACAATTTTTTTGGAAGGGGATAAACACTTACTAAGGATGAGGGTGGGTTTTCATTTTGCAAATAAAAGCATTTCCAATGTGACATGCTGTCTTCTTTAGTGAAAAACAGTGACATGGATCTCACTGCCTGATCCCCTGAGTTTGTAAAACTTCCTTTTTCATGTTGTAACTCACATGTGCTGACATAAAAAACCAAACAAGCAAAGGCCAAGGATGTGTAAGAGACAGTTCTTAGAGACATAAAAGGAGAAAGGACAAGGTAAATATTGCCTGACAAATCCTTCCCTGACTACCACCAGTGGATTCACAGTGTGAATTACAGAGCACTTGCTGTAGTTTGCTTCTTGACTTTCAAAAAAAACTTCTTTTGAGACATTCAAATTGACTGTACAAATGGTTTATGGTATTTATGTGCCTTAATACACATGAAAATGTACAACAATTGCACAGATGGGCAGTTTCATGTGCTTTTCATTAACTTTTTTTTTTTTTAAAACACACCTTCTTTGCTCAAGCTAGTTTCTGCTGGTTTTGTTTTACGACATGATGGTTTATAAAACTCCTGTCAAGCCGTGTTTCTGTTTGATCATGTTAAGAACAATCAGGGTAAGTGTTGCCAGTTAGTTTTCCATCCCAGCCAAGTCACAGTGTACATATGGTGCAAGATGCAAAGAAACACAAAGACTGATTAGCGTGCAAAGTGCAACCCAGCGGTCTTTACTATTCATCATTAATGTCAGAGTGGATTTTCAGAGTCCAGAGACTTCTCCCACAGCCACAGAAATTATGCATCATGTCTGAGCATGGTCCTCAGCCATGAGCTCCTTTTCAGAAAGAGAAAGATTGCTGCTATCACATTTTCTTGCTAACTCCTCCTAAAGGTTCAGGAAACACCTGTCAGAACAGCTTTCCTTAATGCAGAGCAAATTCAGAGCACTGAACTTTCCCATGCATTTTCCAGAAAAAGCTTCACTTCCTGAAAATGCTGCTGCATCTGCCCCAGAACACCTGAAACCCTCTCTTTAAAGCTTGCCACAAAAGAGATGAAGATGGCCACTGTCATCTTTGGGCTTCAGGTAATAAATGGATTTTAAAGAAAAAAGATCACAAAAGTAAACAAGGCCAGCAAACCAATCTCCTGAAGATCCTAGAGACCTCCCAGTTCTGTCTTCTGTGTTTCACAGCCAAATGTCCAAGTGTTCTTTCTATTATGCTTTGCTGTTTTAGAAGTGGAGAAATCTAAATTCAGACTAATCTCTACATTTAAATACTTGTCTGACACTCACCCAGGAAATTCTTTGTGTATTTAACCTGTTCTGCCTGTGCAGATGTTAAAGGAGCACAGGTGCCTGAAAGGCATCTCTTCAGCAGGAACTCTCAGAAGGTGAATCCTCATGAAATTACTCACAGAATGACAAATTTTAAATACCTTTCCCGACAGGCAAAAGTCTCATTTCAAGCAGCCAAAGGCACTTGTAAGCTTGACAGGAGCGAGCAACAATTTATAGCACATTGCCTGCTTCACTGGTTAACATGAAAAACCGATACTTAGGCACATCAGAACTCATACAGAGCCCTGTCACCAGAGGAATTGTTTGGGGAGCACTGCAGCAGGCACAATTCCATCACCATCTCCAACAAATGTGCATATCCACCCCTTCTGTAGGCAGTCTGGCTCCCTGAAATCACTTAGGACCCTCTCAAGAAGACCCATGCCTTTGGGGAGGAGGTGGAAGACAGAAAGTTCATGGGCAACAAATTAATACAGAAGGCTCTCAAATGACTTCTGTGCCAGATTGATGTTCTTGAAGTGCCTGATGAATTGTAATCAAATATATGTGATTAACAGAAGGTGACTCCAAATACATGGAAACCAAATAAATACAGTGGCTTGTAGCCTCACCTTTTTTCTTCATGAGCCAGTCAGACCTCCCAAGTTAAGCAGTGCTGAGCCAAGTGTGAATTTAAAGAGAAGATCCTCCAAGAAAAACTGAGTGCAATTGCTGAAGGAAACAGTGTTGGTAGTCCTTGTCTGTCTGAGTTACTACTGAACTAAGGAATGTGCTTGATGCCAACAACACAGGACTGAGGCTGTAGAAGAAACTCAAATCTTTGAACCCTAGCTCCTAGAGCTTATTTAAAGTCTCTCAACAGTATTTTGAAAATTAATGATGTCCATGTAGCCAAATTTCATAGTAGATAATTGTAATGCAACAAATATCCTGTCAGTTTGGAGTGGATACAGCATTTTCTTTAATTTCCTCCCTATTGAGTTTCATGAAGGAATTGCAAAGCTCTACTCAAGAAGTGAGTTCACTCATGTTCTAGTGTTAAATACAAAAGATTATAGCATGTTGTGCTGGAATCACATGCATTATTTTTTTAAGCCCCACGTTACTTCTTCTTTGTAATTTGTTTCTTACTCACAAAGAGCAGAGTAAGCAAATGTCTTTGGAGGACTTGGTAATGCATGAAGCTAAGTGAGTAACTCGTGATTCTCAGAGCAGTTTAACCTGGAAGGGTCCTCAGGAATTCATATAGGATAATGACCTGCTCAGACTAGAGCCAATGCCAAAGTTAGGTCTGGGTGCCCAGGGCACAAATAATATTCTGCTAATCTCATATGTTATGTGAAAAAAAAAAATAGCTAGGGAGAAATTTTTGTTCTTTACTTGTTTTGGGAAAACCCTGTGCTCTAGTGTTCCACAAATTCCTATTCGAATGTTGCCCCATTTTGTTCACACTTGAAAGTTTTTGTGCATTCAGTGTGATGATAGCCATCATTAATGCCAGCAGCTCAGAATAGTCATCATTAATGCCAGCAGCTCAGAATCTTCACTGGCATGAGTCTGTGAGACACAGAGATGAATTCAGCATTAGAGATAAAAAAACATAGAAAACACCCTAAAACTTTGAGGCATGGTCATAGTGTCAAGAATAGCAAATGAGTTTTTGACACTGTTCTGAAAACTGCTGGTAACTGATTCCCATGACATAGGTGTTAAGTAATTACATCCATATTTCTGGTGCCAAGTGTAATGCCAATTACCAGTAGATTGAATTAGATTAGTAGATGTTCCTGCATAGAAGAGTCAATTAGCAGTACCTCAGGCAAAAAAAAAAAAAATAAAAAAGAAGAAGATACATGAATAGAAAATGGTGGGAGAGAATTTTGGATTCGTATACCAAACACTACTGAAATGACTTATATTCAGTACATTTGTCCTTCACATTGCTGCACTACATGAATTATTCATTTGCTCATCCTTTATTAGTCCTAAAGGTGTTCTCCTCACTGCAAAAGAACAGAGGCAGTCTGGGCTGTAAGCTCTATCAGCCAGACTCTGAGGAGCCAGAACACACCAGGAATCTGTGGGACGGGATCATTCTGACTGGTTTTGTGCACGCTTGCGTGCATTTGCTGCTTAATAGTTCCTCAGATTGCTGCTACCATGGGACAAAAGGAACTTTTTTAGGAGCACTTGGAGTGAGAAAAAGATGATTCCTTTGGCTATGACTAGTGTATGATCATTAGTACCTAGGCAGAACCATTTCCTGACTTCTTACTGGGGAAAACCTAGGGTGCATCACCTCCTTGACCTTCCTGTCCTGGCTGAAAAGAAAGGGAGAAACGAGGCCAGAGGGACTGAGGATGATGTGAGACAAGGAGGGTATGGCATGCTACAAACAGCACTAGCCCATGCTCAGATTTCATGACAGCCTTTCTGACCATGTAACCTAACAAGGAAAGTGGATGGAAATTTTTAAAAGTTACAACCAGCCCGTGGCACAGACACTCAGGTAGTCCAGCTCTTCCCATGCACACGGACAGCAAACCAACAGCGGTGACCAAAGAGTGCCTGAATCCAACCTCACTCAAGTGAACACATCTGATTCCATCTCAGCTTCCTCTGTGTAATTAGGCCTCTAGTTCAACTTGCTGAGTCCATGAAGTGTTATTTGCATGAGCTCAGCAAATCTTTGAGGCACACCTTCCTGACAGCAGCCACAGCTGACCACGACTCCTGCCAAGTGATGACTGCCAATGCCTAGTGCTGCTTACCTTCTGTGCAATTTGGATCTGCTTCTCTTCCTCACTTCTGGTCTCCAACTCCAAGGAGTAACCTGTAATTCATCAGCTTTGGGGGAAATATGTGTGATCTCATGAATCCTGGATGTTGTAAAATATTGTTGTGTTGGTGAGGAGACAGAGGTCTGTACACCATTAAACTAGTAAAACTCCCAGTTTTCCAGGGGTTGGCCAAACAAGCCTTGAATGCCTCAAATCTTCCATAGTCTGTTTGATATATCAGGAGGGAGAGACAGTAAACTATCCATGAGGGTAGCTAGCACAGATCATAGCATCAAATGCATGACATTTATACACTATAAACTCACTTTAAATACCCTGCTACAGCAAATACTGTAACATTAGAGAGGACAAAGTTGGAGAATACTGATTGTGACCATGTGTAGAACGAGGATAATTTCTTTTTAGCTTTGTATTTCTGTTCTAATGCAATGCTAACACCCAACACACATGCATATGCATTTCTAAAACATTATCTTATACTTTAAAAGCTGCCATAAGCAAGAGCCAGAAAATGAATAGGTGCATGTTTGGTTTACATCATGTTAGAGGTATAAAATTCACTGAGGGCAAGGAAAATCTGATCTTCCCTTCATGGATTCACATGAATTCATGTTTTCCTCTCCACCCCAGGGTGCAATTCCAAAATTTATTCCATGATAATAACGGGCTGTCAATACCTCTGTTCCAATATTGCAGAAATTGGCAGTCTCCAGAAAGAAACAATTAAATCACTGCCAGTACTATTTGCTGCTAAAGCACTGAATAGTCTGAGGAAAACCAAGTTACAACAAGGAAGGCAATGAGAAGGGAAAACGACAACTTTCCCTTTACGCCTGAATTTAGTCACATGTTTTTTATAGCTCTTCACTGATACAAAGGCCTTGTGCAAGGGCTGCACGCTGCAGCTATGAAATACTTGAAAGGCAGAAGTGGGACATTCACCTTTAAATTCTTGCATTTGGTATTTGCTTGCTTCTTTGTAATTCCACTAAAAATCAGAGGAGGGGACTACCAGGAAAGGAAACCTCACAATCATCTTCTGCTCAAACCTTTATGACAGAGACTCATAGTCCTTCTCATCCATCATGTACAGATCCAACTAAAATCCCTGTCAAGACAACCATAGCATGCTTTAATCCAAATTGACTGTGTCTTGTTCTGCTTCTTAAATCTATATGCAATTAGATTTTCTATTCAAGTTACCAAGACCTTGGAGACCTTGTTATTTGCATGAGTTCAGCAAACCTCTGAGGCTCGTGCTGCTGACAGCAGCCACAGTTGAATCTCACACCTATGAGAAAATGATGATTGACAACCTATATAATGACTGGAACATAACTCTACTGGTTGAACTTTCTCTCTCTGAGCCCCCCAAACAGTTATTCAAATAAAATTTTTCAAAAGAGGCTGAAGAGAAAATCTGAGCACAGCTGTCTGCCTACTGCAGAAGCTCCATACCTTGTGAAAATCCAGCTCCAAATGCATCATTATATTTGTTATTTGGGCTAGTGATTATACTAAAACAGTGACTGTTGCATTTCCCAGGAAAAACTGCAAAGGCCTCTGTGACATTCCTGGAAAGAAAAACAAAATTCTGCGTGAGTTTAATCTCATTTCTTCTGTTTTTATCCCTGTCATGGTTTAAGCCCAGCCAGCCACTAAATACCATAATTACCTGCTCACTCCCACCACTCTCCTGTGCAAAAGAGAGGAGAATCAGAAAAAAGTAAAACCCACAGAATGAGAAAAGAGAAGTTTAATCATTTTCAATAATAATCATAATAATGGTAATGAAAAGGGAGACAACAAAAATTAAGAGGGGAATAAAACCCAAGGCAGACAAGTGATTCACCATACAATCACTCACCTGCTGACTGATGCCCAGCCCATCCCCAAGCACTCATCAGCAACTTCCAACAAACTTCCCCAGCTTACATACTGAGTTTGAGGCTCTATGGTGTGGGATAGCCAATGGAATAGCCTATGGAATAGCCTATGGAATAGGCTATGGAATAGCCAATGGAATAGCCAATGGAATAGCCTATGGAATAGCCAATGGAATAGCCAATGGAATAGCCAATGGAATAGCCTATGGAATAGCCCAAGGAATAGCCTATGGAATAGCCAGTGGAATAGCCCAAGGAATAGCCAATGGAATAGCCCAAGGAATAGCCTATGGAATAGCCAATGGAATAGCCCAAGGAATAGCCAATGGAATAGCCCTTAGACCAGCTCAGGTCAGCTCTCCCGGCTATGCTCCCTCCCAAATCTTGTGTCCCTGCTTGCTGGCAGAACATAGGGAAAGTCCTAGACTTAGCAACAACTAAAGTGCTACCAATGCCATCCTCATGCCAAATCCAAAATACAGCACTAGGAATAAAATTGACTCTATTCCACCCTAAACCAGGACATCCTCCTATCCTGAATTTTTGTTGTCAGGCCAGACTTGGCACACAGCATCTGCAGTACTGAAAATGGGCACAAAAAGGACTGTTAGAAAAGTGGGAGGAGAGCAGATTTTGGGCAGCAGTATGTTCATCGAATGCTGAACTTCTACCCTCAGAAAATGCCACAGGATCTTTCATCGTGCATGTCTCCTTACTAATTTTCTTACCTTCTGAACAGGGAAGAGCAGAGTCAGAGCCAGAAACTGGCCTTTGAGTCCAGATATGGCCTGTATTCCAAATGTGATGGCTTGGTCTCAGAGTTATTCCCTCTGGGGTTAGATTTTAAAAGGCCACTGTCTCTGCCAGCTGGTAATGTCAGAAACAACAACACTGCTGTTAGTGTTTAACAGGTAATAGTGCTTATTTCATGGAGTGGGTTTTGTTCCAGATAAGGATTTAAATTTATTTGTTTTAATGACTTAGCTTGTTGACAAATAAACATTTGACAAAACATGTATAATATAATCCTGGCAGACTACACTAAGCCTTTAGCTTTGCTTTAAATTTGAATTCAGCTATTTATTACATCACCCATTGCCAGAATTGGGCAGTAAACTACTTTCATATTCAGAAGAATGTTTCCATTTAAAATTTACATTTAAAATTGCAATAAGATGCTGGATCTCATTCTTTTGGAGGAAATTGTATTGCATTACATTAGCTACATTTCTAGGGAAAGGCATTCTGCTTCCTGTATCATTTTCAATTATCTGGGTGCATTACTCACCCATTTTTATCATGGAATGTTAAAGTTAGTTTAATTCCAAGTGTCATAAACCACAGCTACATAACAGATTGGTTAGCTGTTAATTATTTAAATACTGCATCCTGTGCATAATGAATTTCTTACCTACAGTCATGGTGTATTATTGACAGCTTGGAAGACTAAATCTATTGCTGCCCAGCATAATTCTGAAATATAATTTATAGTGGTTATTTGGAGAACTATATCGAGTACATTAAAGCCATATGGTGCTGTGGTTTCATCCCCAAGAGATGCCTCATCAGCTAAGAGAAGCATTATGATCAATATATATATTACTCATTTTTAATAGAGTGTACTAAGCTGTAGAAGATTATTGTTCCTGCCAGTTACTTGAAAATATGAGGTGCAACAATTATTTTAAGATTGTTGGAGAGTTACAGTATTCTCAAGATATAGAAAATATGTCTTTGCTTTGTTATGCTTAAAACCTGAAACATTCTCTAGCAGCTGAAATCCCCCAGAAAACAGTCTGTCTAACTAGAAAAGCTAAAACCTATAAAAGGTAAAAACCCTATTTGAGCTGTAATGCTCAAACAATTTGCTAAATATGGCTTCTCGGAAGGGAAAAAGGAATGAGTTAGAGACAAAAAGATGAGAACATTGTTTGTCATTTCTCTTGGCAAAAGGACGTAGATCTACCACAATGATGCCTATTTCCCTGTTAAAAATAAAAAGTGGTATTACATTGATTGTTGCAGCCTTAGCAAACAGAGAATGCTGGATCTTGCTAAGATTCACGTTACATATTCTTCAGGACATTAAGAAAAATGCCACATAAATAGCAAGTATTTCATTAACCTCTGACCAGGCAGAAGCCTTTGCAACTGCACTGCCTAGCTAAGAGTGCAAAGCCGTGGGCATAAAAGATGAGCAAAAATTTAAAACAACTTCAGCAGTCAGTGATCTGCTATTTATGAGTCACTCACCTGCCCTCTGATAAACTGGGGATGCCACAACTCCAGGAAGTTCAGCAGACATAAAGGACAGGGCTGTTGTGAGGACAGCTGTAGTTTTTCTGAGATATCTCTTTTACAGAGAAAAGCATTCTCCAAGCCATCCTATTTAGATGTCCCAGAAACTCACTAAAAAAACTGGAAAACCACTTCTACAGACAGTGGGAGCTAAAGGTAGGCAGAATTTTTAAGCATGCATGCATTTTTTTCAGGCAATTTAGATGTTCTTCCATAATCCTCAGCTTTATTTATTTCCAAACCTTCTCTCCCATCCCCTCCCTCCTGCATGATCTATATGTTATGTTAAACAATTATCCCTAGCACATATTTTTGCTTCCCCTCTCAGTTCCATTAATGATGCCAATGCTTTTTGTGTATTTCTAATCTCTTTTCTTTCATCATCCATTCATACAGATGCTTTCAAATACTCATCAATCCTCTTTACCCTCCCACAACAATACTAGATTTTATTCCTATTTCACAAATGTGCTCTCTTAATAATTTTTCTTTTCTTTTTTCCTCCTTTAGACCCAGACTGCCAGTTTTAGTGCTGAATCCTAGTTCTTCTGGGACAGATTCCTTCCTTCCTTCCTTGTTTTTACCCCTCAACATTTATTTCTGAGCTAGAGGTTCTTTATCAAGACCTACCTCCTGAGACAGTTTAATGCATTAGTGCTTCTTTTCTTTTCTTGCAAGTGCCTGTGAACTATTCATTAAATCAGCTTAAGTAACTGTTGCATTAATTACCTCTGCAAACTATTTTAAAACACTTCAGGTTTTAATCTACCTCATGTCCATGTTACCAAGTTTTCCTTTGTGACACTGGAAGTGCTCCTGCAACAAAAAAATGTTTCTGTTACTCTTTTTAAACATTAATTCAGGAGTAAAGACATATTTTGGATTGGAACAAGTCAAGTACTGCTATTTTTGATGATGGACAACACTTTCTTCCTCTGGGAGATAAAACAGTCAAATCATAACAAGCTGTTTTGCCTTGCTGCTTCAGGCTGCCTCTGGTCCAAAAGATGAAATCATAACAAAGCAAATGCCTCAACCAGCTAAATAATCGAGCACATCGCTACTTAGAGAGAGGAGTAGAAAGCTGAAGAATCAGAAAGCTTGCAAAAATCAATGTGTGTACATATGGCAATAAGAGATCTTGAAGTTTCCCTCTGTGCTTAAAAGAGAAGCAGCAAGTCAGTGCTACAGAGCTACAGACACACAAAACCTGATGTACGAAAGCAGACACCCACTTGGAGATACTTATGGGAAAAGACAGAATGTCATGAATAGACAAGGAAAACACCACAGAGAGAAGGTTTATACATGCTCTGGGTTCTCACAATTTCAGGGACTCTAAACTCTTTTCCCTCTCCCCAGATCTTTCAGTGGAGGCAACATTTGACTCTGGAGAGAGAGCAATGGGAAACACAGCTGATAAGCCCGGAGGAAAGCCTTTGCGTTGTTAGACTGGAGAAAAAGGATGAGATGAAAAAGGCACAGTTGCCCAACAATGGTAACAGTGCAGCTCAGTTGCATTCTGCTAAAATAGGACCATAATCGAGTATGACATATTTGGTGAGTGCTTAGAACCCAAATAAAGTGTTGAAATAGTTATAACACAAACTTAAGGAATTTGCATAGAATTGAAGAATGAAAGGGCATATCCCAACACACCTACACTTACTGTGATACATCTAGTCAAATTTCAAATTATAATTGAAACATTTTTTGCTACCAAATGCAAGAAAGAATATCACTACAACTGGCACAGATGGCATGGATGTAACCCTTATAATTCCTCGTTCAACAACTGTGAATGTTGACAGGAGAGGCTCACAGCCCAAGCAGAATTTCTTTCTCCACTTACCAGATCCAACTAGGCCCTTCTTACATTTTTACATGTTTTAAGAGAATTAAAATCAAATGAGCATCCTTGGAGATGAAGTTGAATACATGGATAGTAGTTTCCACCTCTAGTGACAAGGCTGTGCTCAAAAATTTCCTCTTTATTGGCTGGTCTGAATTATCAAAAAAAAGAATTGCAGTATATGATTGGGGCAGAGGAGAACTGCTAAACCTGACAAAGCAAAAAATAGACTTTTAGAGGCAAAAGGCAATATCGCAAGCCTGGTATTAGAATATGAAGTTCCTGAATGTCTAAGACTGAAGTATAGGAGCTGGAATCACTCACCATCTCCTGGTCCCAGATGTATCCTGACTCCCTTCTGCCCAGGATCCATGTCAGGATGAAGGTTGAGCACATGCCACCTGCCAGACAACATGATTTCCAAGGGAAAAACAATTAACAAACCTTGCCTCAAGACTTCACACAGATCAGATTTACCACTCCACCGAGACAGAGCCTTTAAGTTCTCATAGTAATGAGTCAGTGTATTAAATCAGCACAGAGCCCTTTCGTTGCTGTTAACCAGCCCAGAGTGCTAGCAGAGTCTCATTTTCCAACATGAGCAAACCCATGTCCTGGCTGCTGGGTGCCCTGGAATAAGAAAGAGCCTGAGAGTCTATAATTACAGTAATTTCACTATTATAAGCCACACCTGATTATAAGCAGCACATCCAGGTAGCCAATAGACCACAAGATTTGTCCATATATAAGCCGCACCCGAATATAAGCTGCATTTTTTTGTTTGTTTGTTTGTTTTTGGTTTGGTTTTGTTTTTTTTTTTTTACTGTGAGGATCCATGTGTGACAAAGTAACGAGTTAGTAAGAGAATCGTGCCAGCACGGGGTTTGGTGTCAGGTGCTCAAGTTGCAAACAGTTTTCATAGACCAGTGAAGCCTTTAAAGGCAGCCCCAGGTGCCCTCCCCAGCCGGCTCTCACTTCTGGGTTGGTATTTCGCTGGGATTTGTCCATAAATAAGCCACACCTGATGATTAGCCGCACTACTGGGGTAGGCTGGATTCTTCAATGAAAAAGGTGCAGCTTATAATCATGAAATTACTGTAATATTTTATCTCAGTTACACTTGCATGAATCTGGAGTAAATTCAGGGAAGAAAATGGAGACATTTCTGATCCCAAGCCATCTAATTCAGGTAAGGGTCTGACCACCCAATATGTCTGCAGAGAAACTCTGATGCCCACTTAGGCATGAGTTGCACTCATTTAGGCAGCCAGCTTGCACCTGGCTGGTCTACAATTTCTACCATTTCCTTTTTTCCCCTGTCAAATCCCCCTACCTTCAATAGATGCAATTCATGTTCTTTTGATAGATGGCAAAGAGTAGGTTAAATTCTTGTCCCAGTTTTGTGTATAGAGTTGTTAAGCATCAGAAAGGAGACCAGCCAAAAAAGCACTGCATATCACGCTGCAGATCATTAACTGGAAACGTAATCTGCCCCACTCTAGGTGTCACATCCAAGAAAAGACCACAGAATTAGAAGCTCTGAGCAGGGGAGTACTCAGTGTTCCTCTCCTTGCCCCGTCTGCAAGCACTGCAGCCAGCAGCCAAGCACAAATCAGCATTTTACACAAAATGTCTCAGAACCTGATAGCAGATCCAAACAGCTACTCAGCCTCACGCACTCTGAAGTGGTCATGTAATTTATGTATTATGATAATCTGGTTTTCATCTAACCTACTAATTCAACCCTTGTTTCATTTAAATAATTGGCAATCTGACTCCCCACCCATGTTGAGGAACATGCACTCTGCTCTCTTGCAAGGATACCATTAACCTGGACAATATGTCATGAAAAAAGAGCAAAGACAAATTTCCAGGGAAAAGAAAGAGCATTCACTTTCACAGGAGCCTATCTCCCATTATATATTTTAAAATAGGTAAAGTTTTGAACACTTAGAAGGAGAAATTATTTCTAACATAGTTTGAAAGGATCACTTTCAGCATTTTACTTTAGGAAGGGTTTGGATTTTGTTTTCCGGATTTTGTTTGGTTTTTTAAACATATCTAGAGTATATCTACAGTAATGAGCCTCTTTCCTGAAAGTCTTACACAATGCTCTGGTGAGAACCCACCTGGAGTGCTGCTTATAGTTCTGGTGTCCCCAGCACTATGACACAGAACTGTTGGAGTAAGTCCAGATGAGGGGAACAAGGTTGATGAGGATTGGAACACCTGCCCTGTGAGGACAGGCTGAGAAATTTGGGGCTGTTCAGTCTGGAGAAGACTGAATGGAGACCTCAGAGTAACCTTCCAATATCTAAAGGGAGACAATAAAGAAATGGGAGAGGGACTCTTCATCAGGAACTGTAGTGATGGGACAACAGGAAATGGCTTCAAACTGAGAGAGGGGAAATTTAGGTCAGATAGACAGAGTTGTTCACTGTGCGGGAGGTGAGGCACTGGAACAGGTTGCCCAGAGAAGTTGCCCCATTCCTGGAAGTGTTAAAGCCAGGTTGAGCGGAACTCTGAGCATCCTGGTTTTGTAAAAGGTGTCCATGGCAGGGGGGCTGGAATTAGATGATCTTTAAGGTCCATTCCAACCCAAAATATTCCTCGACTCCATGATAATCAGTCTAGCAGTGGCTATCAAATATCTGCATGGGACTTGCTAAACCATCACAATAAAGAATGACAAGGCAACACAATGCAGCAAGGGACATGTCTTCTGTCAAGCATCCCTTGACCTGGCTCTGCAAGGCTGTGTCCAGCCTCGTCTTTAAGCTCTGCTCTTTCTCAAAGAGTGCTGTGCCAGCAGCATTCAGCATTTGCTCATTTTAGCCACGGTTTGCCTGTCTCTTGTAAGGCTGGGGCAAGCTTCCCATGTGCCCAAACACTCCCAGCTGGAGGTTACCTCATGATGCAAGTGAGGTTACAGCACGCAAACAGCCAGTGCTTCCAGCTTGGACAATTTACACAGAGGGGAAACAGCCCCTTCCACTTTTACAACATTTCACACAGGCAGCAAGTACAGGACAGTGAAAAAC
>VRYO01000180.1:5347117-5359254 GCA_009812075.1 Sialia sialis | reverse complement strand
GTGGCTTATAATTGTGAAATTACTGTACAATTAAAAGGTATACTCAAACCATTCTCCACTTCTCTTGTTCTGTACCAGTGCACAATCATTCTATGTTGGTCCTCACCATGAGATGCAGCGCCATGAAAGGCAGCAAGAGAAGTTAGGAATGACAAGTTCCTCATTCAGATACTCCATTAAGAATATTTTTTTAAACTGTATATGTTGCAGGAAATTATTTACTTAGTTAGACAAGGGTATTGAATATGTCTGTTGTAGTTTTTCTTTATGTAGTAATTAAAAGTTTTTAAAAATTGAAAGAGGAATAGATGAAAAAAGAAATAAAATGGGTCTTATTCAAGCAAAAAAAAAAATGCAGCCTGGATTTCCTAAGTGTTTATTTAGCACAGTGCTATTTTCACAGCTCATTTCAAATTTTTCAAATGGTCTTTTTCATCACAAATTTTCAGGCCAATTCAGTTAAATATAATAACTGAAAAGTTTCCATACACTCACAAATTTTAAGAAGTTTTTCTTTTCCTCATCAAAATTTTCTCTTTTCGCCTTGTTTCCTTTCCATCATGTAATTTAAACCAATGGGTGGAAGTTTTACTCCTAAATAAATCTTTTTTTCCCTATTGCTTCCAATACCACATACATTCTCTATACAGTGGAGCTATTCACGTTTTAGATGGGTTTGTGAGGTTTTTCGTTAACTTAGCTGTTACTTTCTTCAGCTTTCTCATCATTTTAGGCTGCCTCTCAAGATTTACATCTAAATACATCTAGAAGCCAAGTTGACCCTTCAGGACTTTCTGCGTCTCAGACACAAGTAGAGAAGCACATTTGCCTGAGTCACAGAAGACTGAAAACAGGACAGCACAAGGAGCTGAGTTTTGTTAATCATTTTAGCAGGACTTCAGCTAAACTTGGAACAAATTTGAGGAAAGCCTGAAACTCAAGGGTGGTAGGCACACACAGATTGCACTGGTGTGGAAAGCAGCTCCTTACTTGACAAAGAAAGTAGAAAATACTTTCAGTAAGGGAGTTGGGTACCAATACTGAAAACATTTTAGTCCTGGAGTAACTAGCAGTAAAAGGAGCATGAAATTCTTTATCATGTCAGTGGGATCTGGGTATAGAGAGACTAGATTAGGCAATGGGGACAATGGTGTGGACCTGAGCTGCCAGTGCCAGTTGTCAAAAATCAGACCCAAAGATCCATCCCTGAGGAATTTCTGTCATGAAAGCTGCAAGAATTTAGGGGCACGTGGACTGAGACTGAGCTGAGGTTGCCATGGAAAGCATTATGAAACTCAAGTGCCAAGCCTGCAGGAACACCATGGGCTTTAATGTCTCCTGGGCACTTTTATTTAGGGTTTAGCATACCCTGAGTGCTTTTGGCTTGCTTCTCATGATGGTCCCCAACTGTTCTGTAGCCTTTTCATGGGGACTTTGACTTCCAGTGCCCTCATGGCTTATCTTGGGAAGATTTCAAGCCCTCAAAATCCACCAGAGATGTGAATACTGACAAACAAACCCATTTATCTTGGGAAGATGAATCAAAAGCAAACATGAAAATAACTCTGCATATTGGATAAAAGTTCCCTCTGGCATCTCTCTTTGGAAATGAGAAATGCAAGACAGAAATTCTCCTTTCTTATTCTTACCAGCTAAGCTAATTTTTCTCAGTCACATAGAAAGGAGTTGAACAGGCTATCAATACAGCTCAATAATACTGTCAACTCTGCTTTCTACTAAAGCAGTGGGAATGAAAAACTGGCTCATTTTTATCACAGAGATCTGCCTACAGCTCCTTGTTTGCTTTCCCCTCTGCAGCACAACAGCTTGTTACTGGGGGATTATGGCAAATAAGCACATATTATTTTTTAGACCCTCAATTCCAAGCCCTCCACATCCTCTGGCTGGGCTTGGTCCTGAACCAAGAAAATCTCTGTGGAGCTGCAAAGACACTCATCTTGTTCACTCAGCTCCTGTTCTCCTATTTACTGAGCAAGAAGTCAGTGCCCAAGAGCTAAAATTCCTGATCCGTGTTGACCTGCAAGATACCAAGAGAAAAAGCATAAACTGTACTTGTTCTACCAACCACCATGCACTGCAAACTACACACTGCAACTATGTCATTAATAGGATTTGTTAAGGTTGGAGAGAATAACCAAAACAACCTATAATTTCCCTGACAGCTCCAGCTGAAGGGCAAATTTCTTCTGCCTGTTCTGCACTGTGGAGCTTTAATTGCACATTCTGTTCCCAGAGGGCTAAATTATACTCTCAGTTACAACCATGATATAATTAAAGTTAATGGAGTTGCAGGTCTAATTGAGGGCGTAGTTTATTGCAGCAAATGTTACATTACAATAAATCATTGAGAAGGATTCCAAGCTTTATATATCACTCAGTTTCCAGAAATCTGAGTTAAAAGTCTTTAAATAAAGATCCACTGTAGTGGATAATTGTCCTCATCAAAAAAATCAATTGCTATAGAGTAAGCAGATCAACACTGAGTAGCACATTCATCACTTCCATCAGCTTCTATAACTACCCTACTTTTTGGTACTTTGTTTGGGTTTGGGCTATGATTTTTTGGATGATAATTTTTTTGATTGTGTGGTCGGGATTTTTTAATATATTTTAAATTGTTATAATGCCGGGAATCCCGTTCACAAACAGATATCTGATAAAGAAACAGTGCCACAAACATACCTGCTGTGCACTACAGAAACAGGTGTTAATTCCTGCCTCTGTGCAGGCACAGCAGAGAGAAAGGGCTTGTACTCATCTCAAATATGTCACTGTGCAGCCAGCAAAGCCTTCGTTCTAACACCCATGGACGGAACCAACCCAGCTGAATTTTAACCCAGCTAGCCTGGGTGCCAGTAGCAGTAAAACCAGGATGAATTTGCCCATTTAAAAGCCATCCTGTGGAAAATTGTGCCTTTAGATTCCAATATTAGCTGCACCAGCTTTGTTAGAATCCCCACAGTGCCCACAGCAAGCCCAGTCCTTTGCATGTCTCTTCTGCTATCACACCTTTCAAAGCAGAGTGGATAAGATCTGGAACATGCACAGTGAAAAAAGTTTCCGTGTTAAATTGTCACACCAGTTTAGTCTGCATGAACCTGACTGGAAATCTTTATCACCTTGTTCTTACAGATAATCCCTTATCTCTACCACAGTTCTGCAGATCTGTCACTGTTACCCCTTCAATTCATCAGAGGCACGTTAATCCAAACCACTGTTAAAATAAAAACTCTGTGCTTCAAACATTGACAGATAATATTGCAATTAGAATCCTTAAATGTGGTTATTCAAATTAACTCTATTAAATTAACATTAAAATTAGCTGCTTGCATTCTTATAATTATGAAAGATTTGGAAAGATAATAGAGAATTTTTAGTTTTCAGATTCATAGCCAATGCTCAGCAAAGACTCTTGCTTTCATTTAATTTTGCCTTTAATTTTACCTTTTTTTAGAGAAAGGTGTTAAAGGTCTGAAATAGATGGAAATACTTTGTGTGTGTGTGTGTAGCTGTATGATGTCTTTATTCTCTTTATCTTAAATTCTCTTATGTGTTTCTGGTTTGCACAAGCTGTTTTAGGAACTGCTCTTGTCAAAAACCACTTTCCCTCCTCTAGGCTTGGTGTTGCCACAGGGAGCTGAAACTTTGTCCCCAGCTATTAAATAACTCTTCTTTCTTTAGTTCTCCATTTTTATCCTGTAAGCATTGCTTAACCACACCGGAGCTTTTACAACACAAGCCTGAATGGATGATCTATTAACTTTTTTCCCCTTTTTGTGGGGAGCAACACAAAGCATCAAAGTTAAACAAGGATTATCTCCTGTGCCTGCGAGTGATGATTGTGCCAGTCGTTCATCCCAAGCTTATCCAGTGCCCAAGGGGCTCCAGATTTCAAGCTCTGGCTCACTTGAATTCTTCTGTTTTATTGCCTGAAGCCAGGGAAAAAGCAGGTCAGGATCCAGGTGGGTCTCTCAAAAGCTCCACTCTGGCTCAGGTCAATATTTAAGGAGCCTTTCACCAGGAATCTCTCCTCAGGTAGTCTGCTGGCCAGCAAATTGGAAAACATATCACATCTACTTATGTTTTTCCCTTGGTATTTTGTACTGCCTCACATCACTGTATCTTTTGAAGATTTCTTATTTTAAGTAGAGCCAGCAGTTGGAGACTGCCTGTCTGGTTCTACCACCACTGAGCAAGCTTTCAGTCCTCAAAGGTATTTTAGATTAGTCTCCCTCTCTCTATATATATATGTGTGTATATACATAAATGTGTGTTTCTGTGTATATGGAAAAAATATAAATAGATAAATGAAAATGTATATAAGCAAATAAACTGAGGCATTACTTATTTAAAAGTTACACTTTTACACAGTTTATGTCAGAGTTGGTTTTTTAAAACTTCAATTCCTTATTTCTTTCCAGATCTAGACTACCACACAATTATGTACCTCCAAGTTCTTCAGTTGTTCGGTTCAGCTTTGCACAGATCAAAAGTGGCTTTCCAGGGTTGTCTGCCAGCTTCCTTTGGCCTTAGGAAAATTGATTTGTGCAGCTCCAGTTGTATTCTAGATGGTAACAACAAAAAGCCCAATTAGTTTGTTTTAGGAAAGGAATATGCTCATTTATTCCTGACAGGCTGAAGTACATCACCAGTTTGTTGGCTGGATCCCTATCCATCTCAGAAGAGATAAAAACTGATATTTATAATGGATAACATATAATAATTATATAATATAGAATATGGAATAGATAACCTAGAATAAATGATGACCATAATAAAAACAGATATAAATAGTTACAAACCTAACAGGGCCATCAGCTGCACAGGAGTAGCCTCCACCCTCCTTGAACTGCAGACACACCAAGAATGGCCCCGCACAAATGGTTAAGCACTGGCGCAAGTCAACAGCTGAATCACATGGCCAGTCAGAAGACTGTGCTGGCAAAAAAAAAGAAAGAGGAATTCAAATGTCTGGCCATGGAAGGAAAAGAGCCAGCAGCAGCTGCTAAAGCCAAAATCAATGGGCTGCTCAGGGATCCAACAACACGGCTGGCATGAGCCAGACCTGCTCCACCATAAATTAATGAGTCCTCTGGGAGCTTTGTCAGCTACTGTCCATGAATCGCTCCAGGACCTCCCATTCCCCTCCATAGAGACTCTGCATCTTCTGTGGCTTTTGCTCACACAAAGATTTTGGTATGTGACTAAGGAGGAAGGAGAGTTAGGCGAAACTCCACACTAACATCCAAATACCATGCACATCTTGCAGCATATGCCTTCCACACTCGATGGAATGAGTGAAATCAGATATGCCTGAGTTTAGATTACTTCAAGCAAAAGCATCTCCTGGGAAGATTTAGTCTCTAATATCAACCACACAGTGATTGTGACAGCAATCTTTATCTGAATACTTTTAGCATCTGCTTCCACAAGACAATTTGGGAAATGGGAAAGCATCCTTTTAACTGATTGCTTATTTCAACATTTTTTTTGAGGGACCATCTTCATCGCAAGTCAGTTCTTCAGTGAACTTTACTGAAGATTGGCATGAAGCATAAAATATAAACACATGGAAATATTCCTGCTGGTCATTAAATTCAATTAAGTTGTTATAAACTGAATTGGAGCTGTGGGGTTTTGCACACAACCCTGTAAGAGGTATGAAAAATTAAAAGTATAGGAGATCACAAACTGCAGGTGTGTGCTCAGTTTCTGTGCATGCCATTATACAACATTTTTAGGAGAAACACGACATGAAATTACTACAGATACTGTTTACTGCCCAGTGCACATTTGAGTCACATTTTCTGGAGAGTTAATTAGCAATAATAATATGTATAAATGGATTATAATGGGCTTGAGAGATGCTTTAGAAATGTTTCAAAGCACTGCCTGCCACTCCCACAGACAGGAAGAAATTATCTGCTTTATTTATTTTTTTTAGCAACCATCTATTTATCCAGGATTGTATCAGACTGTTGCTGTAATGTCTAGCCATTTTCCAGGGAAATTATGTGTGAGCTTGCCATTTTTTTTTAACCTCTGAACATTTTAGAGTTTTTCCTCATCTTGCAACCAAAAGAGCACTTAGTGTAAGGATGCTTGAAAGGACTATCAAGGGAAAGCTACTCTGAATAATTGGATTCTTGCATTGAGTGTTTGGAGTGGCACATGTGCTGGTCATTCTTGTTTTGTCTGGCAGCAAGTTCCACAGCCTTAGCCCAGCTCCTGTGAACACTCTGTTTCCTGTGGTTACGAGACTTTTCCTATGTTGTTGACAGCTTCATTTTTTCAGAGAAGCAAAGCTGTAGCATGAGGTCATCCTGGTTCATCTGCTATCCCACAAAAAAGAAAGACTGGGAAGAGTTAGTGCACTACATAAAGTATGGTGTAGGTTAGAGCATTCTTGGACACATAACGCATGGCATATTATAATATATAAAAAACGTGTCCATTCATTCCCCAGGAGAAAAATTATAATGCATTGATTTCTAATTACAGAATAAATACCTATCGTATTGCGTGATTATTCTTTCCAGTTTTATACAACATAACAGGCAGAAAAAGCAAATTCTGTTCAGATAAAAAATCACAGATTGAATATACATTTTATATATGTATAGATATATATAAAATGCATCTCTAATCTTTCTTCTAAGGTATGGTATCACATATCTTAAAACAACACTCTCTGGAAATTATTTCTATTTTTCCAAGATTCTTTACTTTTTAATTTTGTTTATGCAAGACCCATCTTGTACAGACACAGCATCAACCATGCTTCTTGCTAAAGCTCTTACACATCATAAAAATTGGAGAAATTGTCATTACTGTTGTTATTGTCACTGGCAGTGTAGGAGTTTCCCACAAGCAGATGCCCCTTCCTTTATTCTGCTGTGCTCGTGAGCCTTTCTACTTTGAAAGAAATACAAAAATGGGGCAAGACAAATTGAAGCATCCAAACAATTCTTAGACTGAGACAAATGCCTTAACTCAGGTATCAATGAGAACTTTACCTGTAAGGAGCCAGGATTTCACCCAGCCTGTTTCCCCATCCATCTGCAGGTCTGCTCTAAGGAAGCTGGAGCCAATTTCCATCTCAATATCTACAGTTTAACAGAACATTTGAGGTCTGTGCTAGGAGTTATGGCTGAGCCCATTCCCGGGGATGGATTCACTGGTTCCCCTTTCCCATAATCACAGAATATCCTGAGTTGGAGTGGACCCATGAGGATCATCAAGTCCAACTCCTGGCTCTGTAGAGGCTGGAGATGGAGGCTGTGTAGGGAGAGGGATGCACTGTGTTCCCAGATCCCAGCTGAGCTTCCCAAATTGGAGCTGAGCAGCCAAAAGGAGTGTGGGTGAGACGAGGCTGCACTGCTCACAGCATCCTACCAGGCTGCACGGTGCCCTCTCAGCTATCATTTCAATCAAAACAAACTCCTACCAAATGAATAACTGCCTTGACTATTTAAACTGGTAACCTTTTTCTAACATTGCTGCTCGTAATTAGATTTCACAGAAAACCAGACTGTTGGGTTTCTCTTGAGCCTGACATTTTTATCATGTGAAATATGTTGGATCAGGTAATCAAAAGGCCTTAAGGTCAGGTAGCATGACTGAATTGCTGTTAGTAATTAAATGTGCAATAAATAACAGTATCTGCCGTAGCTAGAAAAGACCGTGTAGGTAGCTTCGTGTTCTGTTTTATAAATCATATTAAAAAAAAGTGTAGGGGTTGTTTTATATTAAACATGGTGGTTATATGTGCCAAAGATTTATTAGTCCAGTCTGTCTTATGGTGAGTGGCTGCAGTCCAGATTCATGTGGTAGAATAATAAAAATTTTTAAATGGCTGTAGAAGTTGATGGACCAAAATGGAGTTAGTTACTCCATTGGCTGCCTGTGATGTCATAGCCATGGCTGCAGCCCCGTATATGTTTATGAGAGGTTTATTCCCTTTAATTTCCACCTAGACGATAACAACAATCAGACATTCAAAAGCAGACTGCTCCTAAGAAGTCACCACATTTCCCTGCTGTCTGCAGTCTCTCAGCCCCATCTACTACACCCTGAACCCAGGGTCTGCAACTGTGCCCCTGAATTTCTCTGTTCCTCAAGGCTGATCAGTCTTTGCTGGAAAGGAACGGCTGTATTTAGGGTTAGGGCTTGGGCAGGCTATGGAAGAACTTTCTGTTCCAAGCACTTAGCACGAGACCCTGCAAATGCTTAAACACATATATAATTTCCCTTTTGCAAGTAGCCTCACTCACTTCAATGTCACCATTATGTGAACAAAGTTATAGCCCTGCTTGAAAGTTTTCAGGAGACTTACTACCTATATTTTCAGAGGCCAAGAATGCTGACGGCTCTTAAAGAAAATAAAATGAAATAGAGACACGCATGATTTGGGCTATGTTCAGAATTTTCTCTAATTGCTTTAATCAAATTCCCACTAGGCATTGAAATTAAATTGTCTACGTTAGCTGAATTCCACTGGTCATTACTGGCTGGCAGTGGTTGGTGTATCAGATTTTCTATTTCTTGTTTTTCTTATGCATGGGTGTATTATATATAGACATTACTGGGGTGTCTGGCAGTCTCCCAAAGAAACTGCCTTAACTTCATGGCAGGATTTTTAAAAAATATACTGTTTGATGTTTCAAAATGGCTGCAAAAGGCAAATTCTGGTCTGCCTTTTCAAAATTTTCCATCATGTAACCTGTTACATGAATTTTGAATGGTATCTTGTACTCATCTGCCTTGAGTAGGCAGATGGGTGTACTTCTACTCTCCTCCATAGAGTACAAGTAAACCAATTTGAGGGATTTCCTTCTAAATTCAAAATTGGAGAACCTGGTCTGCACTAAGCAAAATACAATACTGAAGGACACACCAACGTTCTAATGCTAAAAACTCTAGCTACAAAAAAATAAAAAAATCAGTAGTTAAATGGGAAAAAAACAAAAACAAAACAAAATCAAAAAACCACAAACAAACAAACAAACAAAAGACCCTCATGAGCAAGAGTTGCTCAGGTTCATGTTTTGCCATTTTTTTCTTTTTAAAACTCCTTTATTGCATAGGTATGCCTTCCACTTAACATTACTGGTTATAATACTTTAAAAGTTCTTTTCAATAATCTGCTTCTTAAAAATCTCTGAAATTATTTTGTAGGGTATTTTTTTCAGTCAAAACTGTTTCCAACCGCAGTAACTACGAAACAATAAAATTCCTGTGCCCAAATAGTGAAGGCCTCTTGTGTCAATACCACATCTCCACGTCCCTGAGGAGCAGACTCGTTGTGTAAATTGAATTTTAAATGATACTCTGGTGAAGGAAGTAATAGTCTAGCAGCACTTTAGTCTTAATGCCATAGATGTGTTTATTAGTTTTGGCTGTTTGATAAATAGAGAGAGGTTTTAATTTAACATAAGAGTTCTTTGCCTAGATAGAGACCCATTACTGCTACAGCCAAGTAATATCCCTTCTCATGGGAGACCCTGTCAAAAAGGAAACAATATCAATTTAATTATTTTGTTTTCTGAACACTCAGTATAGACTTCATGTTTTTGTTCAATAAGTGTAGCACATATTATATTAGCACATTGTAATTATTATAATTTATAATTAACATATTAACATATATATTTATTACTATATATTAATATAGTAATATATTAATATAAATCGATATAATAAGATAGAATTAACATGTTGATTGTATTGGTTATATTCATTATATATAAACGTTAAATATGTGTTAATATATTAATTACAATTATATTGATATTATTAACATGATTAATCTAGTAGTATTATTAATATTCTTAATCTATTGATATAATATATAATTACTATATTAATTAATATATATCTATGCATTATATATTATAACATATAATTAATATATATCCGTGCAATATATTAACCATATTACTTTTATTAATTATATATCTTAATAGTTATATTAATTATATTAATGTGTTAATGTATAATTAATGAATAATCTATTGACATAATTAATGTATATTGAATATATTAATATACATTAGCATGATGTAGCACTAACATATTATTCTATAATATATTAGCACATATTGTAGCACCAAATTTAATGACCTTCTACTCTTATTTTTTAAACTGAGAACTGAAAGATTGTTTATTGAACAGACATGTAAAGAGCTGTATTAGCTTCCTTCTCTGCAGCTATGAGTCTTCTTCCAGCTCTGTAATTTTAAGCCACATTTTAGCAAAACTCCAGGGATTTTACATACAGGGGTGTTTAATGCTCCAAATGTCTTTGGCTGTGCATTACTAATCACAAAGGATTTGGTTTAAAAACTGCTCTTTTAAGCAGTAAGATACTTTCAGAAGTTACCAAATGGAATGAAAAAAAAAAGAAAACTGGCTAGAAAAAAAAAACCACACTCTCCAAAATCTATTTGAGAGGCCTAATTATCACCTGTGAGCTCCTATTAGAAGGTTAGCAATAGCAGTAGAAAATGGCTCTTGCATTATTGCTTCTTGCACAAGGAGCGTTCCATGACGCGAAATGGAGACAAACCCAGCGCTCGGCAAGCGCTGAAATGTTTGTGCCCGGAGAGGGCCAGCTCTTGGAGACATTTAAAAGCCCCACTGAGACCATGGGGTGGCTGTGCTGAGCGTGTTTTCTGCTGCAGAGGACACTGCAGGGCTGGCATGCCAAGTATCTACAAGATTAATCTCTATTTACATTCGCTGGGATTTCACGCTACATTGATAACAGGACAAATGACAGCCCGTGATGATATGGTAATCTCTGTGATATAAGCACCTACAGTTTGGAAATATTTGTGTTTTAAGTGGTAGCTGTATCTACCGTTATGGCTGCCAAAGAATTCTTTTTATCTGTTTTCAGTTGCTCATGAGTTTATTCAAAATGGATATTTTAGCCTGATATGTTCCATGCCAGCTACTTTGCTTAGACTCAGATGTTCAGGTTAGACTGAAATTCTTGAGACATATCTTGTCCAGAGTTATCTTTTTTCTCTGTCCCAGCTCCTTTTTGAAAAGCTGTAGTGCTGTTATCCTGTGAAGAAGAAATTGAATTTATAGACCAAGCTGCACAGTGCACTCTTAGGTTTCTGCCTGACAATCCACCTGAATTGAATACATCAGTTCAGGCTTAAGATACATTCAGTAGAGTTTCTTAGGGACTAGCTGTGAGCAATTTTTCACAGACGATTTGCTAAGACCAGGTTGCAGCTGCCAGCAGCCACCAGTATGCAAAAAAATACAGGAGTGGACCTGGGCTGTACTGCACAACCTTCTACTGAAAAAACCAGCAGAAGGTTCCATTACTCACTCTCATCTCTGAATAGGGTATCAAATTGGGAATAGGAGATGACCTTGAGCTGTAATCCAACTCTTTCTAGTAATTACACTTTGAGTACTATGAAGAAAGATCTCATGAAAAGATCCAACCAGCATTTTTATTATTACTATTATTACTACTTGCCTACAGTTCTGCAAGTCCACAAAATGATGACTTTCCACTTAGAAACCCAAGAGAAAGAGTGTGGGATGGGGAGCTCAGCTAAAGCAAAAAGATCAAACATTTTCACAGAAGGTCGACTTTCAGTGGAAATTCCATTTGGTCAAGAAAATCAATTTTCTCTCACACAGCCAACTATAAAGGAAGCAATTTCAACCAACTCTACTTATTCCTCTTTGCTAGAAAGGGGATAGATAAATAGCAACTGCTCAATTTTGTTAAAGAGGAAGCTGAAAGGCTGCACAGGAGAAAATGGCAGGACTGTAAGCTGAACCCATCTTTCTGTTATGATTTGTGACTGCCACTCTTAAATGTTCAAGCAAAACTGGACATGGCACTCAGTGCTGTGGTTTAGTTGACACAGTGGTGTTGAGTCAAAGGTTGGATTTGACGACCTTGGAGGTCTTTTCCAGCCTTTATGATTCCATATGGATCTTTGTTATTCCATAGAGGTCACTGTGCTCATCTACTTCCAGAATGCAAACCAGCACTTCTGGTCCCCAGGTGTTATTTGCTGCTCAAATGGGTCCACATTTTTGGATTGCAACCTTCAGTACCTTAAAAAACCATCATATTTACA
>VRYO01000180.1:5292683-5346952 GCA_009812075.1 Sialia sialis | reverse complement strand
AAAAATAAAACCTAACTCAGCAAACTCTAGAGGATGAAAAAGTAGGCATAAAATCATCTAACCTTGTAATTTGGTTGAGTAGACAAAGAACATTAGGGATGCAGGCAGGGTGGAAGAATTGCTCTCCAGTGGAGTATCCTGCTCTTACTCACTGGCTTAGGCTGGCTGCTCTCAGAGATATGATGGATCCCACCAGAGCTGTCGTGGGGAGAATTAATTGGAAACATCAATCCACATGTACAGCACAAGTCATCCTGCATTTCACAAAACCTACTCAGGTTGCACCCAAACCTTCTACAGCACTCAGGCACTTCCAGTATGATTTTTGGAGAGCAGTCTGTAAAATAAAGGGTAAATGGCAGACTGACAGATACAATCAGCTACGTGCATCAATCAATCCAGTGATTGGGTATTTTGAACTATTAGCCAAAGCCTGCACCAAACCCTAGAGACAACTGCTTGAAAAATATTATCACAAAAGACAAGGGAACACCAGCCTCATTGTTTTTAAGTTAAATGGGTCATTTTGGAGACTATAATGAAAATGAAAAAAAAAAAATAGTCCCAGATGGTTTTGAAATGTCATCACATTGCTCAGTTTAAATGCTCTGAAGGGGATATTGCCAGCCTGGCAATCCTTCTCCCCCTAACCAAATAACCTTCATTGGAAATTACCTACGAGCTTTGCTTATACTGAAATGTTTAAAAAAGCAAGGCACAAATCTAATGACCCATTCTTCATCCATACAACCAACCAACTTGGGTGGCCTGCCCCAGTAATACCATCAGTTTCCTTTCCAATTAATTCAACTCCTTTGAAGACCAGATAATGAAGAGCATGGATCACTGTAGTGTTACTGGAAAGATTACTGGGACAAGACTTGGCTCTCAAAACACCTTCTTGTTGCATAGAGAGGCCCTTCTCCTGCAGCTGGTTTCTCATCTTACTGATTACCTGCTACATGAGAAATTTCAGTCTGGCCTCAGGGCTGGACCCAGCCCAGAGGCTTCTGTCGAGTTTGTTATAATTTATTTATTGTAACCCAGAATCCGATTAAGCCAAGCCCTTCTCTGGCTTGCTGCACTGGCAGCATTCGGATCTGTTGGTCAGTGAGTGCTGGACCACCTTCAACACCTTGTGAAACTTTCAGCTTGGAAGAACATGAGGCAGGACCCGCTTCTCAGAGATGTGAGTATATGCTTAAGTCCTAACATAATGAACGGGACTTAATACCTGCTAAAAGTTAAGCATGTGCTTATGTCTTTTTATATGTAGGGTAGAACTCCCCTGCGCCTACAGAAGTGGAAGTGCTCAAATGTTTTGCAGCCTTGAAGCTTTATTTCTGAAAGAAAGGGGGTTTTGTGAGTTTTTTAAACATATTTAACACCATTTCTGAGTAAAAATATATTTTTAATGAAAGAATTTTCATGGTGATGTGTCAGGCTGAGGAGTCTTTCATGCCTTAATGATCTACTTTTTTTTTTATTAAGAGAACTGTGAAAAGTGCAAGTCAAACCAGATTTTTCTTCTAGGCTGGGTTTCAGGAACTAGAACTGAATTGCTTTTGAGCACTTCCTAAAGATCCTGTTCATCTCTGTTATACTGGCAAAACATCACTAAGTTCATCCAGAATCCACTTGCATTTTTCATTAGTTCATCATTTGGGATTTATTCCATAATTTCTCCTAATCAATGTAGTTCAAAGATGAGATCAGTGGCAGAATGATTCTGTCTCAACACATAGAGTTCAAATACAAACAAAGAAAAAGACATTCAAGCTTTTGTTCTGGAAAGAAGTGGTTGGAAATGATGTACAACAATTTGGGAAATAAATGCTAGAAAGTGATACGAACTAGAAGCTCACCTCATCATTGTTACTTCTAGTGACAAAAATATAGCTTCACATAACTTTTACATTCCTCCTATGAAAAGGAAAATCAAGGGATGTAATTAATGCTGTTTAAAGATTGTCTTCCAGATGTTGTCTCCTCCCGTGGAAGGAAGAACCAACACATTTCTTTTGCCATTCAGACTTTGTCTGTAGAACAAGAGAACAGTCTTTCCTTCAGACAACATATGAGTAGGAATAAAGATCCCCAGAGCAGTGGGGAGAAGTAGAACTGCAATATTACATTTCAGTAATAAAACCAGCTAGGAGATTAGAGGTAGAGCTTTATAAAATACAAGAGCCAAAACACAGCTTCCTGAGTCTCCTAAAGGAAATATCAGTGTATTGGCCAGTCTACTTTTCATTATCACTTCATGGTTTAGAAGTTGTTGTTTTCACCCCATGACCCTTCCCCATCCACCTTTTATGTGAAGTCTTTGGGTCCAAAATCTGTTAATTCATTTATCATACATCTTGGGGACATACTCAAATAGCAACAATTTGTAGGAGTGCTTTAAATTATCCTGACTAACGCCAGCACAGTTTAAGATGCTTCTGGCCTGAGCCATTAATGATGTTACACACCATTAATGGTGGAATTCGCCCGCACAGTTTGCTCCAAAGAAGTGTGGAATACACATAAAAATGGATGTCCCACCAATTTGTTTTCCAGAGGAACACCTCTGCAGTAAGCTCACCACTTCCACAGCTTGAACAAAGGCAGCACACATCTGAGAGAAAAGCTAAAGCAGCACCAAGGAACTGATTGAGCACACAGCATTTCCCTTATGGCTTTTTTCAGATACATGGCACACACAGACAAAACTCAGTGACAATGCAGGAATTAAGCTGCATTCAAATATAACAGTTCCTTTAGGTTTCTGGTTCCCTTCTCAACTCCTTACACCAAGTGCCTGTTAATTTATGCATTATTAATTATGCAGTTCTAGAATCAGAAGCTCTAACTCAAAAAACTTATCAGTTATCAGCTTCCTCAACCACAGTAACACATTTTCAAAAACATTTATTATTTACAGAAAACACTAGAAGAAATATTTGACAATCTGGTCCTATTGAGTTGATTGCCAACACTTAAAAAATAAATTAAATAGTACAGTAATTTCACAATTATAAGCCACACCTGATTATAAGCTGCACATCCCGGTAGCCGGGTAGACCACAAGATTTGTCCACATATAAACTGCGCCTGAATATAAGCCGCACTTTTTTCTTTTTTTTTTTTTAAGCGAGGATCCATGTGTAACAAAGTAACAAATTAGTAACAGAATCGCTGCCAGCACTGGGTGTGGTGTCAGGTGCTCAAATTGCAAACAGTTTTCATAGACCAGCGAAGCCTTTAAACGCAGCCCCAGGCGCCCTCCCCAGCTGGCTCTCACTTCCAGGTTGGCATTTCACTGGGATTTGTCCATAGATAAGCCGCACCTGAATATAAGCCGCACTACTGGGGTAGGCTGGATTCTTCGATGAAAAAGGTGCGGCTTATAATCATGAAATTACTGTACTAGTAAAGAATGAGTAGCATCAAATAAAGTACAAATTCTCCAAAATGGAAAGAACTGATTAAATGCTGTTTGCTGCATGTCAGATTATTAACATAAGGCGAACAATAAATTATTTCTAAGCATACAGAAACAAAGGTTTTCTGTGCAATTACTCATCTGTGGTGCTGACAGGACAGTGTCCCTTCAGAACACCTGGCACCACAGTCAGGGTTGTGCTGCAGGAACTGCAGTTTCCAGGGCTGCCATGGCAGAGTGACTTCTACAGCCTGCAAGCACTAAAACATTTTGGGATAGGCAATAAACACCCTTCAAGTTCTTTAATGACACTCCTCCACATCTATCATGCACAGTGCTCTGGACTGTCAACATATCATCTCCCAGGCTGCAGCAAGGGGAGCACAGAGCAGTTTTCACTTAGGATGATTTTCAGCTGTCACGCATGAAGAGCAGGCGTGTCTAAGGGCTTGGGAAAACTACACAGGCCAGGGCTCCCCACTCTGAGGATATCTCCAGAATTATCACAAACAGGGGAGACAGCAAGAGAAGGTCTAGGAAAAAATACAAAGAATGAATAGCAGCAAATTTCATGTCCAGACAGCATTACTTTGTAAGCTCTTCTGATTCTTACGACGTGAAACTGCTGAACTGTAGAATGCAACCTGATGCTTAAATTGGTCTCTTAAGCATTTCCTAGAAAATGATCCAGCTATAAACAAATAACAAAAGATATGCCTGTCATCTGGCAGTTATAGAAAATCACTTACCTCCTACCCCATATAATCCTGTCCTCTAATTTGAATACCTGTCAAAAACAGGGAAACAACAATCACACAGCAGCTTCTAGATTTTTCACAATAACAGAGCAAAGTTCTATTGTTTATGGTTAAAATATTCATAGTAAATACAAACATTGATTTGCCTATGATAAAACCCAGCTGTGTACTGTGCCATACTTGATTTTACCTTTCACTAAGTAAATTGCTAATCAATTCTTTCTTTTGCTGCAGTTTTCAGACCTTACTGAAGAAGCCATTACTAAAGCACTAAAGAGATTTGCCTGTGTAAAGACTGAACAGAGGTCTAGGGGATTTAGACTGTAACATGATAATGTTAGAAAGTTGCCAAGCTGTCAAAATGTAAAGCACTCCAACTACTAAAGTGTGAGGGTTTAGCTATTTGTTCCCACTGATATCAGGAAGAGTTACATGGCTGAAATTCTCTTGCTTCCTCTCCTAAGTGCTCACCTCACCTCTCATCAGAAACTGGAGATGATTGGGCAAGAGATTTTGAACCCCGACTCAAACCAGCAATTTCACTGATCCCAACAGAGGAATTCATGCATGAAAGTGCTCATCAGTGGGAATGTCCAGTTCAGTATGATCTCAAAACCACTTTGGTTTGGGAAATACAAAAGCATTACTGTTCTCATCTTACAAGGCAAGAGAATGCTCGGGCAGAGAAAATTACTCTCCTAAAGGTAAAAGGGAATACAAAGTAAAAGTGCTGTTGTATTGTAACAGTTTTAGACTATCCTGTTCACCAATTCCTTGGGCATCTTTCACTTGTATGAATTAGAAAATAAATAAACAGAAATGAGAAAACAAACCAGGGCCCTTGGGCTAAATTTTCCATATTTGCCCTGAAGTGGGTTATAAACTTAGGAAAAATACTGAAGAGTGTGGAAAAATCTATTCTTGTGACAAAAATTTCTCAAGAATATAAACTGGCAGAGCATTAAGACACTCTGGTGGTTTAACTACAGTAGTGATGGAAACAATATGTGGAGAGACCATTGTCATACCAATGTGAGGAATGTAATCAGATTGGTATCTCGTGATCCTTTTGGATGCTACCTCACAGCTCAACACAACACAGATGCTTCAGTTGTTAAAACATTTAACATCTCAGAATATACACGATGCCAAGGCACATTTTGCTAAAGGCAGGGAGGGTTTGTCACTTACTTCAGTAGTAAGTTTGGGCCCTGTGTGAGAGTGCAGCTGAATTAATGCATAGGTGGGGCCCTGCCCTGAAGAAGTAAAAAAAGAAAGTTTTAATTATTTTAGCGGGATTTGGACCAGGACTTTCAATCACAGAACTGGGAGAACAGCCAGAAGAGATCTACACAAGCTGCAGCTCATACACTGTATTAACAGTATGCATTCTCCCCTGTATGCACTGCTGTGAACTCATCCACAAAGCACAAGTGCTGTTCCAGGGACAGTGTGTGATGCACATGGGCCATGCACGTTCAGCACAACTGCTTCCTCAGCAGCTTCACTCTCCTTTTATGTTTTCAAACACAGTGACAAAGGATTTACACATGTGGCCAGGCTACTCCTCATGTACATATATGGCTCCTTGCCTTTCATCTGCTCCTACATCTTGTGCTGACAGATGAGCAATGCACAGGATCATAAATGGAAGTAACACCATTTCAAACTAATAAAGTCAAAGGACAGTCCCAAAAATAAAAGCTTGAACACAAAAGTACATTTTCTCCTTAGCATGCAACTCATGTAACAATAACATGTCAACAACAACAATACTGAGGATCTCCTCCAACATAGGCAAACTAATTTCACAATTATAAGCCGCACCTGATTATAAGCCGCACATCCGGGTAGCCGGGTAGACAACGGGATTTGTCCATATATAAGCCACACCTGAATATAAGCCGCACTTTTTTTTTTTTTTTTTTTTTTTTAAAGTGAGGATCCATGTGTAACAAAGTAACAAATTAGTAACAGAATCGCTGCCAGCACGGTTTGGTGTCAGGTGCTCAAGTTGCAAACAGTTTTCATAGACCAGCAAAGCCTTTAAAGGCAGCCAGAGGCACCCTCCCTGGCCGGCTCTCACTTCCGGGTTGGCATTTCACTGGGATTTGTCCATAAATAAGCCGCACCTGATGATTAGCTGCACTACTGGGGTAGGCTGGATTCTTCAATGAAAAAGGTGCGGTTTATAATCATGAAATTACTGTAATACCTAAAACTGCAGCAAAAATCCTAGGGTTTATTTTTGACAGGCCACATCTTCAGCTGCTGCTAATTGCTTCAATTGCTAAAATTCTGCAATTGGATGTCTGGCCCAGACTTTATAAAATTGCAGGAAGGAGTGTTAAAGACAAGCTTGGCTCTATCACAATGCTGCCATTAAACTACCTGCAAGAAATTTTGGTAGCAAATACCAGGGGCCAAAACTTTTTAGTCTCAGTCCAGCCCAGGGAAAAGCAAACTTGTTTCCAATTAAATAAAATTAATGTGTGGCAGTCAGAGATCTTCATATTCAATTCCAACAGAAACATCACTAAGTACGGTAATGTACATGTCTGCATTTTGGAAAAAGTGAAGCTTTGAAAATATCTGGGCAGACTAGATTCAATATGCAATCAAAAACCTATAGCTCTCAATGCAAAAGTTCCCAGCAGCAGTGAGTTCCACAGCCATTGGCTCAATTTAAATACCATGATGGTGAAAATTGCAGGGTTTGGATGTTCTATCCTACATTTCTTGCAGCCATGGGATGAAAACTGTTCGTGGCTAAAACCTTTCTCCCTTCGAGAGCCTAAAAAAGATTGTTCACTACATGAGTGATCCAGTTGAAGATTGAATTTGTACCTGTGTCATTAGGACTGCCTTACAGCAATTTGAAAGAAACAAATATAGACTCATAATCACAGAATGTTTTGTGCTGGAGGAGTCTTTAATGATCATGTAATTCCAAACCCCCTGCAGGGACACCTTCCACTCAGATGGGCCCAGAGCTCTGCCCAACCCAGCCTTGAACATTTCCAGGGATGGAAATACCCACAATTTCTCTGGGTAACCTGTTCCAGTGCCTCACCACCTTCACAGCAAAGAATTTCCTCCTAATATCCAATCCCCACACACGGGTGCCACGCTGTGCTATGGATGAGTGCAGCCTGGCTGCGGATATATTGTAAATTGTTCCACAGTGACTCATGGATTAGTGGGGGTTGCTTTAAACACAGTATTTCCAAGGGGTAAAGTAAAGCTGCCTTTAACTCAGGCTTATCTGGAAAAGAGAGAAAAAGGAGGATTTAGCTGCTCACCTGGCATGCACTGCAGTATTTTTAAGCTCCTCTTCATCATCTTGTAACTATTTCAGCATAGTTCTGTAAGCCAATTGAATAGAAAATCTGGATAAAATATGCCCTTAAAGTGCAGTGACTGATGGTGAGTGAAATCTTGATAACAGAAGAACCATCTTCCTTATCTTTTCAAGCAACTTTGAGAATTATTTGGTTCGACAGTCATAGGAGTGAAGGCAAGAAACTTTTTTACATGCTGACTCTTAAAGGTTATTCTCAAGCATAGTGAAAAAAAAAGGAAAAATACTTTAAGATGGATAAAAATCACAGATACTACCTCAGATTTACAAGTAATATCTTCAATTTTCAATGTGAGGAGGATCAGACCTAAAGGAAAAAAGAACACAGAATGCCATTTTTTAAATATAATACTCAGGTAGCACCCTTCGAAAATGCATTTTAATCCAAGACAAAAAATTGGGGGTTTAAAATTATTCCTGTTATCTTCCAAGCTTTAGTAGAATTAGATAATAATTAAAATTGGCTCTCTAAGGGAAAAAATATTAAGGAAACAATCAGCAAAGTATCATCTGGCTTTTCAGCTTTGCTAGCTCCACATTCCCAATGCCTGGATGAGAATCATGGTATTGCAGCTACCCTGCCCTGCCACTGATACGAAAAGGTTTTTAAAATGCACGGTTCTAAAACAACTTGTAGAGAGGAAGAGAAAGAGGTCACTAAAGGTTTTGAACTTTTGGGTACTGCTGAAGACATTTCTGTTTCCTTAAGGCAAAGGGAACATCTCTGAATATTTCAAGCCAGATAAATGGGGTTTTGTCTGTACAGTGCCCAACACTTGAGAGAGAAATCCAACACAGGAAACTATCTCCTGGGTAAAATCCAGTTCCTCGCCATGCCAGCCACTACATCACATAACCCTTTCAAAACTGTGCTAATTCCTTTCAATAAACTGAAGCACACATATTTTGTCATCAAAACATGCTGTTTGAAAATACCCTAACCCTTTTGCTTTATTCGCGTTTGAACTTTTCAATTGCAGCTCAGTGGACACTCTGATGACAAATACGAATCAAATAGTGCTCCATATACCAGAGTGCATTGCATTAATTTAGTTTCAAGGTGACAAGGGAATGAATTATAATGATTAAGCCTGCATTGAAAAAATAATGTTGAAAAACTCCTAGCCAGATGGAAATGCTCAAGAGCAGTATTCTAAAAAATAGCTGGGGACCAACTATCATCAGAGAAAGAGATCTGTGGAAACCCATTCAGTGGTTTTGATGCATATTTTCAGCACATCTGTAGATGCTATCCAATACTTTGCTGAGATTAAGGCACAAGTCCACTCTTCTTCACCTTCTTTTCATCCTACCTGTAGGAATTTCACTTACCTATTCTGTCTAGTTCAGGAAAAAAACACACAGAAGTGCAATAGTAATAGTGTGGAAGATTTCTTCAAGAAGGGGATATACATATATTTTCCAAAGATTTTTGGCACTGCAGTGGGATCCATTTCAGATTTCCTGCAGCAGTCTACTTCTTCAAAAACCTTTAATCATCTTAACTTCTGGCAAGACATCAGTTGCAAGTGTTGGGAAACCAAAAATGAAAAAGCTCATAACTCTACAGAAATCACTAATAGAAAGTGAGAAATAGAACCTGCACAGTATTACTTGAAATGTCAAAATGTGCTGATAATAAATGGAATCTGGCTAGAAACAGTGTGGAGTTGAAGACCTGCAGAAAGCATCTCCAGAGCTAGGCGAATCAATTCTTAGAAGGGTTTAGGAATCTACCTACACTGCAACCTCTGTCTGAACCCAAAAAAAAGGTAAAAGTTACTTTTTACTCATGTAGAGAACATAGTTTCCTTCTCCAAAACATACTTCTATTTATTTTCTCCTCTCGCCACAGTTCCTTTTTCTAAATCTTCTTCAGTTGTCACAAAACCTGTTACCGTGTCACCCTCTGGCACTTGCTGCCAAATGAAGCACAGTATTCCCAGAAAATGCTATTCAAAATGGGTATTTTTCAAAAGCAAAATTCCCAAATGTCAAGGTCAGCAAGGCCTCGGACCTTCACTGAAGTTCCTGCATCAAAGAATATGGGGCATATAGGGTTGGAGGGTGCTGAGAGCATCTGAAAATGAAAAATGTTATGTTGGGGTTTACTGAGGAAAGACCGTCTCAGTCCTTGCACAATTGAGAAAACTGACATTACAATTCAGATTATAGTCTCCATCCAGATGCATCATACTGAAAGACCTTTGTGAGCAATTCTGCTCTGCTGGGAGTTTCCACATTGTGAGGCTGTCCTCAGTCCTCTCACCACTGCTGGTCTTATGTTCTGTAACTTCAATACACAAAAGGTTTTCAAATTTTTCCCAAGTTACGCTTGCAACTAACATCTTACATTATTGAATGAATGTTGGTTAAATAGAAACATAATCCCTATTTTCTAGCAAAAAAAGAGCTTAAAAACTACATAGATCTTGACAAACTCAAATGCTACAATTGACTCAAACCATGAGCCTCTTGAACTTTGGGAACAAAGTCAAAACCAGGAAATTTTCCAAGTAGCATGTCTCCTATGTGGACAGCTGTCCAAAGAAGTGGTGGGTAAGGTCATCATATACTCTACCCAGAAAAATGAGGAACAGTTTCCCACCCCCTTGGCAACAGCATGGATAGAACCAGGGAGAATACTCTTCTAAACTCAGAAAAGTTAAAGAGAAAATTGCTATTTCTCTACATTAGGTAAATCTGAAGGTAAAAGTCTAAATTTCTACTTTAATAAACACAGTGGAAAAAGAAAAGGACAAGTGGATCAAAAGTGCAGAGCCTTCTGAGCAGACTCAAAAAGGAATCTGAAGAAGTATATATTTCTCTGCTTAAAAAGTATCAAAAAATTATTTGGATGGCACATTGGAATAGAAACATAAATTTGTATTTAGAATTTAAATTTTAAATACCCACAGGTATTAATAAGCACACACACCACAGATAGAGTAGACTGAAGTGTTTTTCATCCAAATGATTGCCAGACTTACCTTTATATGATGTGATTTATAGTGGAGGAATAAAAGCAGCAAGTATGAAAACGTAGTTCTTTGCAGCAGCACATGCAGAAACAGAAATCAGCTGATTTGCAGTGTGCAGTCACCACTATGCCAGAGAGGATTTAGAAACAAAAAGCTGGGCAAGAAATAATTTGCTCGCCATATATGAAACTTTTAAATATCAGAGAATGTTACATTGGTTAAACTCAAACCCCTCAACAAGAAAACAGCAACTCTCTGGCACCTACAAGATGGCACTACAGAAGGAACCAGAGTATCCGTTTGGTTTTGACCTTTCCTGACCCCCTGTTGTGAAAATTAGAGCAATTTCACGCCTATAAGGCACATCCTTTTGACTAAAATTTTGATCAAAACCCAGAAGTGCGCCTTATAGGCCAGTGTGCCTTATATATGGACGAAGTGCGGAAATTTGCCGACCTGGAAGTGCGAGCCGCGAGGGCAGCCACGCCAGCCGGCACTGGGGGCAGGCGGGAGTGCTGGGGCCCACGGCAGGGGGAGAGCGCCTGGGGCTGTGTTTAAAGGTTGCGCCGATCCGTGAAAAATGTTTGCAAATTGAGCACCTGTCAGTAAACCCCGTGATCGCGCGATTCTGTTGCTACTTCGTTACTTTGTTGTGCACGGATCCTCGCTGCAAAAACAAAAGAGCGCCTTATACACTGAAATTACGTGAAATTACTGTAATTGTTTCAGCTGTAAAAAAGATGAGCGGCATACGTAACACGGGTATGAGCAGGCAAAAAAAGTAACTCAGGGTTTACTCACTCTCCTTGGTGTGTGGAGACTGCTATGAAAGTTAAAGGGATCCTGCTGTAAATGGAGTCCCCAAATTCACTTTTGTGTGCCTCTCACCAGGTAAATCAACCTTCAGTTGTGCCTCAGCCACAGGACACCAGAGTAATGTGTGCAACTGCTATAAAAGAGCCCTTCCCAATCTCAAACAAGACATTGCCAGCCCTCTGCTAAACTTCATGGGATAATTTAAAACATATGCAAATAGATGAATGGCTTAGAATTCCTTTGGATTCCATTATAAAGACAGCATGCCATCAATTGCAGTAACTGCTTTAACATGCAGAAAATGACAATAGATACGGTCCCTGAAGGAGAGCAGTGATTAATCATGCAGGGTGGGGGCAGTATTTTGGTGTTTAAACTTGCTTCACTCATTGAACTTGCATCCCCTAGGCCACCAGTGTTGGAGTGGTGATCACAAAGGAGAGGTAGTAAGCTGATAGAAAATACTAAAAAAGGGAAGTGTTCTCACAGTGCCTTGATTCCCAAGGCAAATCAAGCACGTAACTTGACTGTACCTATAAAGTCTAACTCAGTTTTGCTGAACATTTCTGAGATACTGCATCTATTATCCATTCACTTGAGGTAGTAATCCAATATCAAAAATCATTTTTTAAGTAAGAATTTTCTAAGACCTTGTTACTTTTATGAGTCTGAAGGCTAAATAAATAAAGTTGACATATAAAAGCCCCAAATATACCACTTTATATACCAGCGCTTCTAAATTTGGACTCAATTTATGAACAAAAATTTCAAATGTAAAAGGTGCTACGCAGAAATGGAAGGACAGATACAAACCCACATCAAGCATTCATCTTGATTTGTGAAAGGCAGTGCAATTACAAGCAAAGTAAATTTCATCCACAAGAGAGCCCTAAAAGTTCTACCTGGATTAAAGTAACAGTTGAGTGTTTAACATTGCATCATCTAAAAAAGACCTGCATTCTGTCCACACCATAACTAATGTGGTCGTGCTCAGAATGAACCACATTGATATTGTAAAGCAGGCTGAAATGTTGGCAAAAGAAAAAAAAAAAATTAAAAAGACAAAATGGTACATGTGGGTTTGAAATCAGCAACATTTTAGATCTCTTAACTTTTTGAAAAATCAAAATACAGAGCTAACACAGTATGCAACCCAAATAACAAATCTTTTATGCATTCATCTGTGAGCCATTGATCTAAAACAAATTCAGTCATATAAAAACTGTTTGTTTCTCTCTACTACTCTCTGTATTAAAGAATATGATAATGCATTTCTGAAGCTAAAAGTCTCTTTTAAACTCCATGCTGACACTTGGTTATGAAATGGGTGGAGACCACATTTTCCATATTGTGTAAAGAAAAGCAAATTTTCACACAGACAAATCTCATCACTTTGCATTGCATGAAACCAATGCAAACTCTATTTGTATTCTGAATAAACAGACAGAAATGTTTCTGCCACCAGAGAAGACAGAAAGAACATCCACATTAATCTTCTGGAAATGAGTGAACCTGTTTTCTTCTGAGTCTAAGCAATGTCTTTTGAGACCACAAATTCCAGAACTAAGAGAGAATTCCAGTTTCAAGATAGTCCCAACCTAAGCAGGCTCTTGTTGGACTGGTATGGGACTCCTAAAGGCAAATTTTTTTTCCCAAGTGTGCACTGTTTCTCCTCCATCCCTTGCTGTACTCAGGACTGGAATGATTCAGGACATGGCAGAGAAACCCCTATTCCAGCATTCATGCTTCACAGGAAGATTTTTAAATGAAAATAAAGAACACATGGGTAAATAATGTGAAAATAAATGTCTTCATATTCAGTTTTACATATGTAGGTAGAGTCTTTTGTTTCATCAAGGCCAAAGCATCAGACTAAATAAATATTGAATATTACCACTTAAAAAAAACCCTTGGGCTAGTACATCCAAAAGAGGAAGAATTTTCCTGTATCTACTTGAGCAATTAAAAATATTAGAGATCCATGGCCTGTGTTTCATATTCAAATGTTATGCTAAGCACGCCAACATTTGCTTTAGTCCAAATTTCACAATGTTTTTACCAACACTTCTAGCACAGGAATAAAATTTGTCCTGCTCTATTTCTGCAGAGAATAAACGGAAAAAGAGTTTACTGGAAGACAGTCTCAACATTGACTTTATGAGTGATTTTATAATGGTGGTTTAAAAAAAAAAGTGATCTTTGCAGTAGTCCACCAAAAAACTTGCATTTTGTCTTGTGTCAAGATGCTCAGTGGACATACCTGGCTTTGTGTCTGCACACACAAGACTGTAGCACTCTCACTCTCAGTAAGAGTGCATTATCCTGATGTAGGTATGTGCTTGGCCAGAAACAGTAAAACAGTCATTTTGTGACTAGCTGGAATCAGGAAACACTTTTGAGGCTTGGCCATATCTGCAAAAACAATTTTTTCAGACAAAAGGCTGCAATTAGAAAAGAGATATTCCAAAGGGATTTCCAAAGAGCATTAATCTAGGTCAGCATTAATCCAGTCTCAAATGGGATTCAGCATTTTTTCCAGCATCTTTCCACTGAAATGCTCATTTTAGTGAAGCTTTGAGAAACCCATAAAATGGCATAAATAACCCTTGCAATTTAGAGAATGAGATTTAGAAAGAGTTGCTGTCAATCCTTTTTCCTTTTGTACTTCTCATAGATGTCTCAGAGACATTGAAGGTCACAGAAGAAAAGAACACAGTGCAAATCTGAGGGAAAAGAAACAACACTGAAGCTTTTGACTGAGCATTTTTCTTAGCATGGAGTGAGTCCTGCTTTTCCAAGATTGCTGAAAAATAAAACATACCAGCATCAAAAATCAGCAAAAGGGTCAATGACATTTATGTACTCCCCTTGCATGCACCTGGAAGAGGTAATACACAGAATTACTGTGTGCTTAGTACCTAAGCCTGACCTCAAAGTATTCCATGAAATTCACAATTCCTGCTTTGCTTATTGAGAAAAAAGAAAGCCAAAACACAGAGACAATTTTATGCTCTTGATTTTTAAGATCTCACCCATCATCTCACCCAACTGACACTTCACTTACATTATCTAATCCCTTATCTACAAGCTGGGCTTCCTCAGTGGCTTGATATAAAATTTCAGTTTTTCCCCTCCCAGAAAAAGCACACTGCACTCCCATATGAAAGCACCTAATTCCTCAGCATTACTTATCAAATGTTTCCAAGTGTTTCAGGCTGTGTCACATCAGCAAAGATGATTTCTTTTTCTTCTTCTAGAAAATCATCCTACATTTTAAATACCTGCATATTAAAAGTTAACATCAAGACAGATTTTAAAACAGTCATTTAATTGCCCTATCTGTCATGGCAAGAATTAAGCAGAATTATCTTCCTCTGTCACACTGGATTGTAAAAGCCTTTCCTCTCTGGAAGTATCAGTGCTAATAAAATCTAAACTTTCCTTTTGCCCTCCCCAAAACCCTCACTTTGGTCAAGCAAATTTTAAAAGAAATTTCTAGAACATGCTCATGTGTTTTGGAAAGCTGCCACATTCAAGCAGAAGGTCAAGAGGCTTAGCATACAAGTGTATCATAAAATCAAGTTTGAAGGGCTTTTGGAACAAGGAATACAGAATGCAATTTATGAGGCTCATCTCCACTCAAACTCCCGTGATACAAACCATGACAAGTTGCCAATTTGCCAGCATAAATAGGAAAACAGTTATAATGATGTTCTGGAAAGTTTTGACCATTTAGGACGTTGCAGAGCCAGTGGTTACCCAAGAAGCACAAGAGGAAGGCCACAGCAGGAGGGAGTTGTGCATCACTAAGAGTGAGGGTGCCAGGCCAAACGTGGGGTACCAGCAATGCACCAAGATGTTTGTAAGGGGAAAAGAAGCTGCTGAGAGGCCTTAAAAAGGCTGAATTTACCACTGGGCTCTCATGAGAGCCACATCCTATGGGACAATGCAAAAATGTGACTCAACTGCATGACAGCTTTCCAGAGAGATGGAGTCAGGATGATTCCATTAGTGAATAATTGTCTCATCCTTTCACCACAGACTGCACAGAAAGGACCAGCAGAGTTTTGTTGTTGACTTCTGTGGATGATGACAGCATGAGCAAGATTCTTGAGATGGCTGGTTTTTATTATATTTTTTTCTTTTTCAGTAAGTCTTAAGACATTTTTTATATAGATATACATGAAGGAAAATGGGGAAAAAATTATTCACACCTAGTGACCCAGGCATCCAGCTTTCTGCTGGATAACATAGATTTGTTGCAATATCTATTGTGAGTCAGAGTGGAAATATAATTGAGTTCCCTAAAATTAAAAGCTAATAATGCCTCTTTATGTGCCATGTCACCTTCAGTTTTCACCCAGAAAAAATTTTTAAAAAGCACAAAACAATAAAAAGCCTTGATTATATGGTTTGCTCTTGAAATTTGTGTCCAGAATTGTATTTATAGGTGAACACCATCTTTGTATTAGGTGCCAAATATAAAACAGACTTCATCCATTTGCATATTTTATATAGTATTTATATAGTATTTAACTGAGACTGGATACAACAACCATGAATAACTGAGGCAAACCAAAACCATGTCTGTATATTCAAAATCATAATTAAACACATTTCCATTACTTTGTTTTCCCAAAGTGAGCAACTTAACAGGGAAGAGAGTGACAAAACTGTACCAGAGCAAGTTACTTGTTTGTTCATTCTTTTAGGAAAACTATTCTGCTTGAGCAATATTTGAGACAAATTCTGTGGGTCATTTAGGGATGGAAGAAAATTGACAGAGAGGGCTAGCAACATTCATTTTGGTCTCCAAGGAGCAGCAATAGCAGAGAAACTGCCAAGGCTTCTTTCCTGTGCCAGAAACACAACCCAGATCTTTTTCAGGAAAAGTTAAGTCAGTGCAGCAAAGTTGGCCAATTAGCTTACCTTGGGCAGAAGTTTGTGTAGAAGTTCTAGACTGTAATTCCAGTTTATTTGAGCTGGCATAAAATACTTTGCCCACCCCATGCACTTCTGTGTAAAACCAGTTCTTCCTAAGGATTTTAAATTTGATGGCATGGGCTTCAGATGACTGAGCATGATTTCAAGCATCTTGCAGCAAAAAAATAGGTTTAGAGCAGCAATTTTTGGTCCACATCATCAAAACCATGCCAAAATGATAAATCGTCTATTGAAAATGCTATATGTCACAATCCATACATTTAGCACTATCTGGTGTAAGAAGGCACCAAGGAAGCCTTGGTCACCACCTACTGACAATTTTGTTTAACTGAAAAGCAAGAAAATGAATGGTTTCAATGTCAGGAGCTGACATTAGAGGAACCAGGGATTTGCAGATATATAGAAAGCCTAGTTGGTGCAAGAAAGAAGAAACAACAATGTGAACCTGAGGCCTCAGCAGTTATCATTACTTCAAAGTGAGACAGAACAGTTGGACTTGATGATTTGTTTTCCAGCCTGAATGATTCTGTGATTCTCTGTCTATGACAATCTGGAGCTGCAGAGCCAAAGCTGGTGTGCTCTGCTGCAGTTCCCATTTCACCTAAACTGAGGAGCTGGCAGCACATTTCACATCTCTCAGAAGTGAGGCAGGCAGCAGTGTGAAAATCCTGCTCTGGTCCAGGAGCCCTCCAAGAGGAAAAACAGAGACGGAGGCACTCACAAATCATCCATCACCAGGAGGAACAAATGTCCTGCTGCTGCCAGAAGCTATCACAGCAAAGGGTTAATGCCAAGCTCCACTATTATTAGGCCCCTCAAAAGGATACAAAACTAATCTTATCAGGTCCAGAGTAAGGGGAACTCATTTTTCCCCACTGCAGTAAGAAGCATTTTCCAGAAATTTAATTTTAAGTTCTTTTAATTTGTGCAGCTTTTCCATAATTCCTCATCTAATTTTCTTCCCTCTAAATCACTGGCTTCACTTATCTTTTGCATAAATATTTGTCTGAATGCATTTCAAATAAAAATTATTTCAATTTATTAACCCACAAAAAAAATCATTCCATAATTCAGTCAGGGGTAATAATTGTTCTTGAAGCTGTGAAATGCCTCAACTGCAATTTTCTGTGTAATGAACTATAAACTTTTATATTCAATAATAATGATGTTATATTCACTGAGGCATACATTTCTAACCACATCGTTTTGAGAGGAATGGCGTTTTTAAAAGCAGTTGCGCTCCACACTAATTAATTTTGAGAACATAAACAGGCTCCAAAGTTGCAAAATTAGGCAATTATACAATTATATGTTATAATCATAACAACTTCTCGGCTCTGAGTTTTTTAAACTTATTTTCTCACCAGTGCTGGGCTCCTGGTGCATATGGATGAGCACCACAAAGCCAATCAGCACTGTGAAATGTATGCTTTGCATTTTAGCTTAGACTTCTGGTGTTTGCAGAACAGTGTGTGTCTAACTGCTGTTCCCACAGCTGTAAAGCTTTAAGACTTAAGAGAGCACTGAAGCAGAGTCTGTCCTCACATAATTGGAGTGGCTCAAAGTTTTGTTTCGGGGGTGTTCATTTAAAGCACAAAGCGCCATCTGACGAACCCCAGGTTGTTCCCCACATGATAAAAGTGAGGGGTTATTCATTACCCTGTGACATGTAATTAACATGATGATTGGCTCTATGCACCTTATAAACAATGAACACTTTTCTTATTTCCTTTTAACTACCTCCATTTAAAATCACTAGGACAGAGGAGGAGGGAAAATAAAAGATACAGCCACAGAGGGAATTTCCAAATTAAGAGGTCCTTGAGATTCCAAAACAAACCCAAAAAACATAACAGACACTCTTCTCTTCATAAAACACTCACAATAGCAGAGGCCCAGCTTACAACTTTTAGCTGCTGCAGTGCTCACTGTTCAAGGCAGGATGCTGAGGGCTACAAAGGGATCCCACAGCTACTGCACAGCACGAGCTCATGAATCTTTTCCCATGACAGGTACAGACCTCGGGACTGGGGTGGGAGCCAGGCTGCCAGAGGAAAACTTCAGTAGAAAAGAGGCTCACTGTGCAAGATGCTGCAACAATCTGGAAGATTTACCTCCATGAATCTTGGTTATACCAGCTATTTTGTGAATCCCAGACTGTCACCGTATCTCAGTCAGACATACACAAACCAAGATGCTGTCAATCTTGAAGCTACCTGCTGAAGACAAATACACCTATCAGTGCTGAGAAAATTTCTCTTTTGTCCTGTCCAAACCTTCCTTACTCTCTTGGGTGGTTCAATCCATTACAAGCACTTGAGAGAAACATGGAGAAAACTTTCTGCAACTCTTTTTTCTAGTTGCTGTTTATTAAACATAATGCAGTAATTCTGGCCAATTCTTAGTAATTAGTGAATAATACACAGTAATTTCATGATTATAAGCCGCATCTTTTTCACTGAAGAATCCAGCCTACCCCAGTAGTGCGACTAATCATCAGGTGCGGCTTATCTATGCACAAATCCCAGTGAAATGCCAACCGGGAAGTGAAAGCCAGCCGGGGAGGGTGCTTGGGGCTGCCTTTAAAGGCTTTGCTGGTCTATGAAAACTGTTTGCAACTTGAGCACCTGACAGCAAACCCCGCGCTGGCGAGATTCTGTTACTAACTCGTTACTTTGTCACACCTGGATCCTCGCTTAAAAAAATAATAAAAAAAGGCAGCTTATATTTGGGTGCGGCTTAGAATTGTGAAATTACTGTATTATTAATTCTATTTGAAATGTAGCTTAGGACCCTCAATACTTTCTCCAGTTATTTACAATGTACCTTCACTCTTATTTCTGAGAACCAGGGCACTAAACCTGTTGCTGGAGCTAATGCACAGAGATGCAGCACAGATCCTGCCAGTCTCTACTTCCTCACAGAACACCAGGATTTCTCACACTCTTGCCACAAAACAGCACTGGCTTTTCCTGAGCACGGGACCAATCTAAACTAATACCTTTCTTTTGACAACTTTGCTTGTTTCTGAAACTAAGAAAGCCTCAAAAGGATCTAAATATAGAATTCTTCTCATATGATTTCAAATGTCACTGTAATGAGCCAGTCATCAGAACTCCCCTTTAGCCAACAGGGGAGTAAACACTTCAGATCTGACCTATCTTAACTTAAGCAGAGACTAGTTATGTGCTAGATTCTCCTTTTTTCTCCTGTACTGATTATGAAGATTGTTAAAATGGCAGAGAAATCATGGTTGACCATGACCATTTAAAAGAACAGGATCCCTACAGACATCTTCTAAGAGCTGTTTAAGGGTCTCTCCATTAAGTCTTCCTTTCAGTCTCATTGAGAAGAGATCTGAGTGAAACCTATTTCAGCCAAACTTTTCCTGAAAGAAGTCACAGACTCTGGTTGCCAGTCAATCAATCAATCAATCAATCACAAAACAGTTATGACTTCTATTACTTCATTTGGTTAGGAAAATGCAATCTTTTTCTATTGTTCTCCAAAGAGGACATTTCCAGTTTGATGCTTTTCTAACTAAAACTTTTGTATTCAAAGCCACACTTTATTTTGAAATCTGCCTGCATTTTAATCACAAAACAAATGCAATTGGAGTGAGCCAAGCAAAAAATCAACAGCTCACAAGATCATGTTCCACATTTAGGGTGTTGTCCTGCCGGGGAACACAATCTCTTTTGCAATGGTGCCCTACCCTCCTTCAGCTTCTTACCTCGTGTCTCAGACCTCACAAAGGTGGAAGTTTTTGGCACTGCAATTTACCTTTCCCTTCAGCTTTTGGCTCATCCCTAGGGCACATCTGATGGGCGCTAATCCACCCTAATTAGTCCACTGGGAAAACAACAGATAGTTTGCAAGACTTGAAAGGCTTGCTCAGGAAAGTCGACATCTCTGGCAAAGAGCTTAATGTGTCTGCAATCAAGACAAAAGGAGAGATTGGATCACCATAATGAACTCTAATTTTGTATTGCTCTAGAAGGATAAAATGAGGGTGAATTAAGGCTCTGAAATCTTTTAGCACAAGAGCAAATGAAAGCTTTAAATTATGCATTTTTTTCTGTCAACTGAATAAGCACGACTTTATAAGCATGATTTAATCCAAAAAACAGATGCACTCTTCCCTTAAGACAGAAATCTAAGCCAACTGGCTTGCACAAGCATTTTCTGTGCGTGATTATTGGACGTGGCAGGTTGAAAGAACCAAGAAGCAGGATTTTGAGCCATGGCAGGAGATGCAAAGAACAGAGGTCCAAATCTTCACAGGAAATAAAAGCAGGCAAGAGAGAGAGAGGGAGAGAATAGTGGGGGAAGATATTGTGCAGCATTGAGGAATGGCAGAGTTCAGGAATCAGGCTCTGAATGCAGTGATGACATGCACAAGTGGCGGTGGGTCCTCTTTGTGCGGCGCATCACCCATAGCCATGGTTACAATTTTTACCTAGTAATGATTCCTTTGTAATTAATGGATGTTCCCACTACACAAGGCAGAATACTGATGAGGAATGTCAAGGGCGGACAATAGTTGGACTATCTTTGATTAAAGTCTCACTTTGCGTAGAGCAAGCTGCATTCATCACGTTGCCTCTCTCTCAGGTTTCCATTCTTCCCTGTTATCGATAAATTGGACTAACAGATTTCCACCCCAGCGGATTTTTGTCTGTTCTCTGTTGTGCACTGTCTCTCCTGACTTTGTAAGACAGATCACAGATCTGTCAGATCAAGTTAACTTGGCTTTTGTAACAGAATGGATGTAATTCTCTGTGTTGTTCTAACCATGTCTCAAATTTATCAACAACTAATTATAGAATATCCTGGATAAAGCTGAAAAACATTAAGTTAGATTTAATATTAACATGTTACTGTATGCAAAGTTTACTTCTGATTGAACTCTTCAGTCAGCAGTAACTAGCCTGAATATCTGGACTGTGAACACATATGACTGATAAACTGACAAAGTACAGAGGACAAATTCTGGCCCACAGTGCACCTTCACAAATGTCACTGCTTAGTGGGAAGAGCAACAATTCTCCCTTCAAACTTCTAATAATTACTGTAATTTTTTCAATTTTGGTATTTCAATGTCACTTAATTTTGTCCTGATGTTTCCAGCTGCTCTTGAGAGCATCATTAATTTTTCGACATTGCTGCTTGGTTAAAAATCTAAACACATGTTGGTGCTTTTCCTCTATTTATTCCCAGGTCTTGCCTTGTACCCAGTGGAAAGGAGAGGCCTGAGGAGCAGCAGATGAAGCAGGACCACAAAAAAAGAGGAAAGTGAAAGCTGGCTGCTGCCAGCTCCCGACCAACACTCACTACATGAGAACTAGTGCCTGTAATCCCAAATACGTGCACATGCATATGCATGATTGTAGTGCCACTGATGAATAGAAATGTTTGTCTCGCTCATGTGAAAAGACATCAGCTGCTTTTGGCTTCAAAGTCAAGATGTCTGGTTTTAGCCTTTTTTCTGTCAGAGACACCTGATGGATCTGGACTGAATCCCACAGGGATAGATCAGGAGCATTTAGCTAACTTTTCTGTAGATCGTGTAGAGTTAAGGGAAATGTCTAAAGTCGATATCAATGGTTTTAATACTTTTGTTAAAGTCTCTCTTTTTTCTTTCTTAAGGAAAATACCAATATGCTGGGAGCTGTTAACAGAGAATAACAGAAGAGCTCAAATGCACATTTGTCAGACAGAGGACACGGGCTAAATAACGTGCACAGAATAAGGAAACATCTTTAATCCAGGTTGGGTATTTACAGGTAATCAAATAAATCAGAGCCATGCTAACATAAATATCAACTTAACATGAAAAAGAAAACCATGAAATTGATGGGGTTTTCTCCATCCCAAACCAGAACTTCCAGTAATTGTCAGCTTCTGTGAACCAGCAAAGAAACTTATCTCCAAAGAGCTTCCAGTTATGATGTGCCACACAGGGATACAAAGGATACTGTTTAGTCTTGTGTCCTGTCCTGTTTTCATATTGTGTGACTCAAAAGCTGTACAAAGTACTTTTAAAGGCAGATATGTTTCTCAGAACTAGTGACAAAGCAATGTTTTTGACTAGCTACAAATCTAAACACAGAAACTCTGTTGAACAATTTCCCCATTTTCTTCTTGTTCTTAAAAAGTAATTAAAAAACCCAACCTTACAACCACAATCAACTACTTGATTTGTTTTAAAATAGAGAATGTAAACATTAGCAGATTATTAACTTGGAACATTGTGAACGGAAAAGGAAACTCTAATTTGATAATATTTGTTAGTTTTAGGCAAGCCATTTCATACATTATTGGAGAGATCCAAAAGAAATTACCAAAAACTTGACCATTTGAACTATACAAGTAAAACACGAAAAATACACTACATGGAAAAAAAGTGTGCAGAGGTAATGGCAAAAGAACCAGATGTTTTTGTAGGGCTTTTCAGTCTTCAGCATCAGTATGATAAAGAGCAACATAAAAACCTGTCACTGCTACAGCCAAGCAAGTACACATACACACACTTTGAGCACAGCCAAGATATGACATTTTTAGGAACATGGAGTGCATCCATTTTGTTCTCGTGTTTGTACATTTCTGTGAGCACAGCCAAGTTTTAGCAAGGCAGAACTCAAAGAGAAAGACCAGGAGGCTGGATAATGCTGAGTGCAGTCTAACAGGATATACCGGGCTATTGGTTCCCCTCCAGATGTTCTTCAATGGAACCACTGTTTCAATGGCCAAGTTTCACTAAGCCCCATGATGTCAAACATAAGGTTCCCTACCACATGACTCCAGAAATTAAGGATAAAAGCGCTGACTTAAGTGTGATTGTGAATCTGGACAAATTCCTAGGAATAAATTCTCCTTGCAGAATGCATGCATTGACTAAAGACACACAAGGGGATGCTTAATGAAGATAAGTGAAATATTAAAAAGTAAAAACTCATGAACATATATTAAATTAAAAAAAAAAAAAAGTTGTAACAATAATTAGGAAGTTTTCCAGAGGCATGTAAGCTTCCACTTAAATCAATGAATAACTTTAGGTACACAGTTCAGCTGGAAAACCTTATTAATTAGCATAACAGCCAAACTCCAGAGCCTACATTTTTATGTTCTTTTTTGACATTATGATTTATATGATTGTCCTGCTCTGGTGACCAAAAAACTACCAAAATACATAAAAATCTTGCACCAAAAAAAGAGAGACACTGCTTAGTGTCACATTCTCTTCCCCTCTTTTAAATTGAAATGAGGGATTCTTACATTATCAGATTCCAAAAGAATCTCAGAAAGACACTAAAAAATCAGAAGTTATAGGACCCACAGAATTTTCCTGTTCAACACAGTGAAAGGATGAAAGGAAGGAAAAAGCTCCTGTTTTATTGATGCTCTGATTGCTATTTAGGTATCACTTACTAAAGAATTTGTCATTCTTGACACAAGTTATGACTACATCAAATGACAGTAACTGAAATACCAGCTGCTGATTCATGAGTCAGCCACGTATTATTGCCTCTGTAGGTTGCAGAGGATGTATAAAAAGAAAAATCAAAGAAATTCCACCAAAAAAAAATCAGGTGGAGGGCTTCTCATGAGGTCACAGCCTCCTTCAGGCATCCACCTGCTCCTGCTGGAGTCTTTGACAGGCTGCAGGTGGATCTTTTCCCCACTGTGAGACTTCCAGCACAAACTGTAAGAATGGATGGATTGCACCCTTTTTTTCCTAAGAAATTTCTTGTTTCACAAATGCTAATGTTCAAGAAAACAGCTTCGCATCAGTTCTTCAGAAAAAATAAATGAGATAAGCTCCCACCTCTCTTGTATCACACTAAGGCAACCTCAACTGAAGGCTTTGACATTTCTCCATCTGTAATTCCCAACCACAGTATCACATGATTTCACAACTGGCTCTCATTATCTCTACCACATAAAATCCTTGGGATTGATGTGCCATACTTAGTTAATTCAGTATTTTTTTTCCAGTTCTAGAGAAATGAAGAACATCTACATACCAGGTTAAGATTCCTTGGAATGTTTGAGGAGAGGATGCAAGTCTATAAATCATTTGAAAATGGACACGCACAGATGGTTTTAATTGACATCAAGACATGATTCATAGCAGAATACAAGAAAAAATCTAGCAACTTCATTTTGGTCTACTGATTAACCCTCCTGCATAATCTCTGCGTGCAACCAATGTTGGGACCTGAAGTTTCAAGCACACTGCTGACAAACTGTCCAGAAATACAAGTGCCTGACACCTTCATGTCATCAACATTTTCAAGGCAGACTCAACTAAAAAAAAGTTTTCTGGAGAGCCAGTCTACTAGAACCCTATCTAATTTCAAAGCTACACCCAGAATTTCAGAAATGCTCCAGACATTACATTGCTCTGGGAAATACACTACTACTGACACTTGAAGCTCTGCTGAATGTTAAAGAAGCTCAGTGCTTCCTACCACAAGGTTTCTCTGCCAAATGTGGCTTTTAGGCACTGATTATTCCCAAAGTAGAGGGCCTGCTTCACAGAACCTTTGGAAGATTCAGCCAAAAACATTTACCTGTTTCTAAGGAAGAGAGAGGGGAAAACATGGGAATTTTGCTCCTGCTGAAAAAAAAAAATTAAAAATTAATAAGCTTTGCTTATTAAATTGGTCATGAAACAAAGCTTTGCATTAGACAGGAAAGTTGTTCTGTTTCAAGGATAGCCTTTCAAGTACACCTGCAAAAATTTGGCCCACCCAGAATCCTTAAAAAAAAAAGTCTATTTAAGCAAGTCCAACACGAACTGGAAGTTGGAATTGAGCTGCTAATTTCCCTGAAGGCTCCTCAGCTCACTGGAACATGCAGCTGAGCAAAACATTTCCTGCAATTAGAGAAGACAGCTTGTAATGACACGTTTTATCCTCCACTTAAGTCTCAAGGAGGAAAGATGTGACTGGATGCACAGTTTGGAAGTGGGAGGATGGAGACCAGCTAGAGGCTGAGGAGTGAAGACATTTTTAAACAGAAATCAGGAGTGCCACCGGGATTGCTTGGGCAGATACCAAGGGTGGAAACAGATACAACAGGAAGGAGAAATTGCCCAGTGGAAACATGTGGGAGCAGAGAAGGGAAGGCAAAAAAATGTTGATACATCCCTTCAAGGATAACCAATATAAGCAGCAAAAACCACAAGGTGGTATAAGCCCTTGCAGACAACAGGAATTACAGTAATTTTACTATTATAAGCCACACTTGATTATAAGCCGCACATCTGGGCAGCCGGGTAGACCACAGGATCTGTCCATCTATAAGCCGCACCCGAATATAAGCTGCATTTTTTTGTTTGTTTGTTTGTTTTTGGTTTTTTTGTTGTTTTTTTTTACTGCGAGGATCCATGTGTGACAAAGTAACAAGTTAGTAACAGAATCGCTGCCAGCGCGGGGTTTGGTGTCAGGTGCTCAAGTTGCAAACAGTTTTCATAGACCAGCAAAGCCTTTAAAGGCAGCCCCAAGCACCCTCCCCGGCTGGCTTTCACTTCCCGGTTGGCATTTCACTGGGATTTGTGCATAGATAAGCCGCACCTGATGATTAGCCACACTACTGGGGTAGGCTGGATTCTTCAATGAAAAAGGTGTGGCTTATAATCGTGAAATTACTGTAAGTTAAATTACAGCCTTCTGGCAAAATTGAGCTTGAATATTTCAAAATTTTAAATTGACTTAATTTTAACATTCAGCAACTGAGGTAGTGAGAGAAGTAAATTTCTCTGCGCAATACATAAGTGAGACTAATTCTCCTTTCCAGCCCAGCATCTTGTGTCCTCCTGTAGCCATGAGCAGATATCTGGGGAGCACGAAATGGTATTTCCCCCAATGCACTCACAATCTCCAGTGGTGACAAACTGGATCTTCCTGACCAGAATCCAACCAGAGCAGTCTTTCTTCCTCTTCCGTGAGTTTACTCCATCACCTTTGAAAGCCAAGTCAATTTTAAGCACCCACAGTGTCCCAGGCCATTGTCCTCCTTTGGGTGAAGTTGCTCCCTGTGGATGGTTTTGAGCCTGTTGCTGGCCAGATGCATTGAAAGCCTCCTTTCTTAGAAGAAACAACAAGCAATCTTTTTCTCTTTTGCTCCCTTCTCCATCACATTTGTCAGTTTATAGGCCTTTACCCTTCTGTTTCCTGAATCATCTGCAGAGCTGCATTGATTTTTGATCATTCTTATACAAAAAAATGACTCCTTATTGCCTTTTCCTCTTTCTCTTCCACATCCTCTTTAGCAGACACAAAAGATCAGAACATCCGTCAATATTAAAAAACAATTATATAAATGCAGATACAATTCACAAGTATGACATCAAGAGCTTTATTTTTATGAATAACACTCAAAAAATAAGAAAACATTGGCTGCTGTCATCTGTGCCCAATATTCAATGGTTTCATATGGGTATTAGAGATGAGCTTGCAAAAAAAAATATTTCTAAGGGAAGAGAAGACAAGCATCCTTCTGGAAATGCTCTAGTAAGAGAAGATATTAAATGCATTGCCCAGGTCCACACAGTGAGGGAGCAAAGGGAGAGGTTGCTTTGAAAAAAAAACAAACAAGCAGATGGACCCTCCAAAAGGGGAAAGTAAGAAATGTTAATTTAGTGCCAGAAAACTCACTGAGAATATCAATGAGGGAGGAAGGACAATTACTCAAAGATTAACAACTGTGTTCATTCTGGGGGTGAAATAGAGTCAGGGACACAAGAGGAGCTAACAGGATAATAAATAAAAAATGAATTGTAGAAAAACTTTGGTGTGTTAGAGGGCACAAAAACTAATGTTGAAAAATAGAATAAGAGACTCCAAAAATTTAAGAAATTTGTGTCTGCAGATTTGTTTCCTTCCCTTTCATCAAAGATATTTAGCTTCAATCAAGACATGGGGTAAGAGCACACTGGGGTGACCTTGAGAGTAAGAAACCATTCAGCAAACAGCAATGATTTTAAAGAATAGGGGAATTTTTGACATATTCAAAAAGCAAGGTGAAGAGAGGGGGGTATTAGACACGTGGAATCAAAACACACCCAAAATGTTCTGAACATCAGCCCTCACATCACCCTTGTGATCACGCAGCACCACCATCTTAACAAGGCAAAGATTGAAAAAGTAGTGCTTAAAAGTATTTGAATGGGCTCCAGGGAGTCAGTGCAACAATTCTTAGAGAAAGTAGATCAAGCAAAACATCAAGATTATTACAGATTCCCTAGACAGAAATTAAACATTAGCAGAATACCTCACAACCCTGAAAAAATAATGATCTCCAAAACAGGCAGCTTTGCACCAAAGGGCCAGTTCAGATCTTCATCTGTTTTCAAGAGAGTTACTTACATTTTCCACTGCTGACATGGAGATCAGCCTTGGGCTCCAAGTGTAGGTCCAGAAGCCATTACACCAAATGACAAAACCTGTCACACAAAAATTACACTGGAATGCACATTCTGAGGGCCAGATTTAACATCATATATTTGGCCAGAGTGTTCTGGAGTGTATTTCCAAATTACAGGAAGAGAAATACATTTTTGAAAGGATAGGAAACAAATACCAAATGCATCTTTTCTGGTATAAGTATTTGTGGAAAAAAATTCCAACAGTTCATTAAGTTCAGCTTAAGGAAAGTTCAGTCTGCTTAAGCTGTTGATCTGAAATTTAAAAAACAAAAAACAATTTATTTTAAATCATTTAGAAAGAAAGAGGAAGCAGCATCCCCATAGGCAGAGATCTTGCTCCTCAAGAGCAAGTCAAATACTACTATGGAGAACTGAGGGAACACATTGAGGTGAAAAATTAACAATCCCTGGCACCTGGCACTTACAAGCTCTATTAATACAGAAATTTTAGAGTGCATAATGTCCCTTTAAATCAGACATGCAATTTTATATAAACCTCAGCATAGAACTTAAATCTACCACAGATCAAGTTACACAAACTGTGCAACAGATGCTTTATATTCATTTTTTCATTCTTGTTTAAGGTTTTACTCATTCCTAATCAAATGTTTATGACTAAAATTTGGGTTAAATTGAAATTTTGTGTTTTATTTGAATTTTCAAAGCATGCAATGCCCATAGTCGTCCTGGCAGTATTTAAAAAACTGAAGTCATTAAAATATTTTCCAGTCCAATAGGGAATGGAGCACAGTTCAATGTGCTGTATGGCAACATTTTTCTACTGGATGTACTGTGGTGTCTGGCAATCAGAATTCAGTGTTTTCTCATGCCACAGAGGAAACAATATTGATCCTTTAAGTGGGATTAAAAAATCAATAGACATCAATAACAGATTATAAGGAAATAAAATCATCAGGACTATATAATGAAATACATCATGCATTTGTATTTCTTTTCTGCAAGAAAAACCACTAAGCTCTTCTAGGTGTTGTTCTCATCTCACTACTGACTGGAACAAATTTAGGTTAGTTGGAAACATAAACTTCCAAGAAATTATTCTTTTTTAGAGACAGTTCCTTCTCTGAGTACAAATGAAAGCTAGTAAAAGAAAGAAGATGATGTTGTGATGATATAAAAACATCAGTGAGTTGTATCTGCCCTACATTCTTTCCAAAGATGGTACAGATGTTTTGGAAATAAACTGATAAGCGTTTAAAATGTTTAAATTGCATCATTTCAGCAAATAGAAGACGTTACCCCTTGCCAAAGTCAGCAACTCTGTGGCATTTATAAATCAGTACTCATGGTATAGGCCTGCAATCCCATGAGGGTAACAGAGAAAAACAGAAGCTTTGAAGCTGTGAAGTTCAAATCCAGACTTTGCCATATTTAAAGATAGCTGAAGCCAGATATTGTTTCAACACAATAGAAAGTCTGGAGCCAGCTGCAAATTTTGGCTATATAAATGACTGTTTCTGAAATTCAAGCATGTTCATGAGCTAAGCTTTGGTGTGAGCCATGAGCAGGACATGGACCTGCCACAAAAGTTCAGAAATCAATTCGGACCCAAAGTGTGGGTCAAAGACTTCTGGATCCAAAGTGTGCAATAACTAACACTAATTTTTTATCTTTGGTGCACCTAATCCAAAGAACAAAACATACACGTTGGATGAATGTGAATATTCCAGTTCTCTTTTCTAAAAGTGCACAATTATGATGTAAAACATTAGCAGTGCGGCAGGCTCCACAGCAGCCTTCAGAAAATTTCTCAGTGGTGATTAAAACTGTCCATTTCCATTCTAATCTGAATTTATCCAGGTAAATATCATGCAGCCGTTGGATCTTCTGACAGATTTCTTTGCTACACTAGTAACCCAAATTTTCAAGTTTTGTTCACCTTAGAAGTGTGCATCAGCACAGTCTGAAACACACATTAAGCTTCTCATAGTCAGGAAAAATAGTAGAAACAAATATAAAACACACATGTTTTCTAACCCCCTCCTTGATCCTGACATTTGTCTTGTGATCAGCTTTTGACCATCCAACTTGAATTCGTGATGTTGGGGCACACTAAAACCCAACAGACACTGCCTCAAGACCCTGGATTTCTTTGCTTATTTGTGTATGGATCATATCAGCTTTTTTGGCCTCAGCAGTAGTCCAGAAGGTAGCAATCAGGTATTACCCATTTTGATTCCCAATTCTTTATTTACTCTTTCCAAGTTGGAGACCCTTCTGTAATTAGAGCTGTCCCCTTGGCTGGTGGATGCAAGAGGAATTTGGCCATATCCAGACACGCTGTTTGCTGCATCCAGATGACCAGATGATCCAGATTTTCCTTTCTCATTAATCACTCCCCAGATTTCATGCCACTATTACACCATCAGTAAAGCTTTTGAGTTTCATTCCAGCAGGTTAATGTGGATCAATGTTAAACACAATGTTAAGGCAAATTACCCCAGTCAATACCTTTTGCAGACAAGATCCTGTTTATGGCTGTGGAGGAAGATAGTGTTTTCACCAGAATGACGACAATAACATGACCTTAGAAACCTCTTCAAAACTCCAAAATCCTCAAGCAATGCAGTCAGCCAAGTTCTAAGGTCAGAGTTTCTCACTGAGGAGAAGATGTGGAGCAAGACAAGACACAGAGAATTTTGTGAAGTTCTCAGGTTGCTTTGTCAATATTCCCATTCTCCTTTTCCAGCCCTCCATCCAACATTATGGGTCAAAACCATCTGAAGGAATGAGCTGGAAAAGTCTGAAGGATAACTTGAAACTCTTCTTGCCCTCTGGAAAATTCTGAAATCCCTCCTATTTAATTACAGCACAGCTTGTATAACACTTTGGCTGCCTTTCCTCCCCTGCTTTGTTTTGTTTGCGTTACTAAGAATATTTGCATGAAAACAGGATATTTGTTTATTAAAAGCTCATCATCTCCTGCTGTGTATTCTCCAGTTTAAGTCATATTCCTTAACATTTATTAGCAAAATGAGACCATAAATCCTGTTTCCTGTAAAAGTGCCTAATAATAAAATGAGCAAAGAAAGTAAAGCAAAGTAGAGAGATTCAGGAAGAAAGAAAGAATGAGGAGACACTACATGATAGATGGTGCAACTTGTGTTTTCCAGGGAAACGGCCTTAAGTGTTCCCCATGATGTGTGAACTTTTCTTCTCATCTACCCTTCTATTTCCAAGCAGAAACCATAAAAATTCCATCCTGCCATCAGCAGAGAAGTCAATAACTCCCCCTCATCCCTTTTGGTTCTCCTGATTTTCCCAACAAAGAATGCCAGCCTACAGGAGGAACATAGAACATGGGAAAGAAGGAGTCACACAGCTGGCACCGTGGACATGGAACAGCAGAAGAAAAGATCTAAGTGCTTGCCAAGTAAGGACTAAGTAAACCTCAAGTGCAATCTTAGGTTTAGCTTCGTACTGTCTTCTCATTTATCATTTTCCTTCAAAATATGGTTTGCATTTCCAAGATGTACTAGATTGATAGATTCCCATATGACTGAGCATGTTTACAGTTTTGCAGGCTTTTTTTAGCTCTAAAATCTGCAAAGATCTACAAGTAGTTGGCTAGAGAAAATGAACAAGGAACTATTCTGAAGTGGTAAGCACTAGCCCAAAGCATTCACATACATAACACACACCCAAAGGATTCCCACTTGGCCCTTGCAGGATAAAAATGGAGACTACATAGAGCTGCTAACCTTTCTCAGGGCTACATATTTATAATATGGGGGGACATTTTTCTCCCAAATAGGAATCTAGGCATCAGAAAAAGATGTAATGAAAGGACTGGGAATGATTCCACAGCTCTGGCATACAGCGCAACCAGTATTACATGATCATCTCTTCAGAGAAGTTATGCAAACAAAAATCTAAAAATAGGATAAATATTGCCTTTTCAAAATTGGGTGATTACATTCATAGCATGTTAAAATGCATCTATCTAGTCTGGTCACAGCTAGTATAAAGGCAAAGACCCATTTACTTAATAGAAGTATTTTAAATGCTATCTAAGAATGAATAATTTGTTTTTTCTTTTACAAGAAACTGGCATGTCCATTGTATCCTTCCACCTTCTTTTGTCTTTCTTGAAACATTACTTTGTTTTGCCTAAAGTTTGATTCAAGCTCTTCTGTCATTCTAGATCCAAACCACACATTTTCATTGATCTGCAGTTACATCAAATTTCTCCTCAAATATGGTTTCCCACACGCAAAGTGAGTCCTAAAATTCTGCCCTTTAAAACTCTCCCTGGTACAGAGAGCTTGATAAGAGAAAACAAGAAACTTGGCACTTCCCTATCAGCCTAAATATATCTCTAACAATGTTAATTTGTGGCACCTGTTTCTGTGCAATGTTTCTTAGTTTCTCAGGTCTATGCAAAATGTTGTGATGGACCAAATCCCAAGTTGAGGTGCTATCTCTCACAATATCCAGTACTAATTGCAAAGAAACTCATCTTGGACAAATATGAATAAACCCACTGCACAGAAAAGTCAATTAACAAAGTTAACAAAGAACAGGCCAAGTGCCTGTAATACACCAGAAATATATATGTGTGTGTATATATATATTTCTACAGCTGTATATACGTAAATACGTACAAAAAGACATCCATATGGAACATAAACACAACTGCAATCCATGGCCCAGATATTTTTTCTGTAGTACCCACTATTCAGCATCACACCCATCTCCTTTGTCCTGTTCAGTGAACCAAATGTTGTTGCTGAGACATAAATCTCAAATCTTTTGTCTGGGGTAGCTGATCTCCCACACAGGGTGACAGCATCTGGGATGAACTCCCTGTAAGAAACCCAGATAAATGGACAGAGAAGGTGTTGCAGGGAATTCCAGGAGCTAACTCAGCAGAAACAGCTGGGTCAAGACTGTGCTCTTACTTCGCAGCCTAAAAAGCAACCAGAGATGCCTTCTCTTTTTCCATTTGCTTCCTTCAGGAGGCTGAGGACCAGACCTCTACTGACAGTTTCTTACCTTTAGTGGTCTTTCCATTCTCGCTAGGACATAGACAAGAGAGGTATAGGCTAGAACAGAGATTGCTCAAATTTTAATCAGAGACTTGACTACCTGCCAAAGCATCCCAGATTTGGTAAAGAATCAAAAGGTCTTAAATCATGCTTTAGACACTGGCCATAAATCATTTGGACTTTACATTTATAATAAACTAGATGCCTTATATTTTCATATATAAAACTCCATCAGTAACAACTCAAGCCAACTGCATGCTAAAACCAAATTATTCCCATGACTAGAAGTGCAGATTCTTTAAATGTAGTTGAACAGAATTTGAACAAAAGAAGTCATAGCACTATTCCAAAATTTTGGCAACTGGCAAATTTTAGAAGAAAAGAAACTAACTTCTTAGGCTCAGATACCTGCTCTGAAACTCGTAATTCCATATCTATACTACTAAAATACAGTGTACTTACTGTCAGAAGCAACAAGACTCTAGAAGTTCCTCTGCAGACAGAGATCTGAAGAGCTTGAATAATCATCATTTAGGATCATCTCAGCTTTAGAGCTCTAGCTATTTTCCATTGTATGGATTTAAAATGTTAACTATTACATCTGAGGCATCTTGTTGGGAATTTGGGACCAACAAGACTTATGTTAAATAATATTTGTGTATTCCATGTTTTTGTTGGACTCACCAACACATCTGCCTTGTGCCAGAATGAGAAATTTAAAAAAATATTTAAAGGGATCCCAGTTCTCAAGCCACTTAATTTGCAATCCTGAATATTTTCTCATTACTTGACTCCAGCAAAAGAAGACCAACATGGCACATGGAAGCTTGGAAATAGGTACCATATATTATTTTAGAATAACAAGCACCACAACCACATATTTTTGCCTGAGTGCTCACCCACACCCTCTGACTCAGCCTCTTCAGGATTTTAGGACCAGACCTTGGAGTAGGATCTGCCTGTGCAGGCGCCTGCTCCTTTGTGACATCTCCTGAAGTTCAAGGGGACTGTGCATTATTCCAGTACTTTTGGAAACACCACTCCAGTGTCTAGAGTTTTTATCTCTGAACAATATCTAATCAAGATGTACATATGTGTCTCAGATCAGATGCCACCAAAAGATATCACTTAAACATTTACTGGAGAACAGAGCAACTTTGATTTCATATTTTTTCTACAGATTTCTTTCTTGTGTCTTGCAAACTATTGGCAAAATAGAGAGATAAAATTGAAGGATTTTCCTTAAGATTTATTTTCTTCTTCAAGACCAGCTTCTTAATCATCCAAAATCACATCAGAAAGGAAAGCAACCAAGATCCCAAACTCTCAGTAGAAATGTTCTCAAAAAATTTCTCAAAGTTGAAACTAGAGCTGTGTGAAAGCAACTTTTTCTAAGTGTAAGCACGTACAACCAACAGAAAGACTTCTCAAGGTAAAAATTTGCTGTTGAGGACCCAAAGTCCACACATAAGTTTTTGAGGGGTAGGACCCTGAGTCTTGCAGATTTTTTTGTTTGGCTGGTTGTTTGCTGAACTTTGGACCAGTGAGGCTCCATGGCCTGAAAGCCCTTTAGCAGCTGGAGTGCATTAGCTACAGTCCTGGATGTGTCTCCAGCATAGCTTCACGGGAAAGGAATCTCGTTCACCTTCTCCAGGACCCTTTGCCAAGGCATATCAAAACAAGGTAAGAGTGGACAACTGGTAGATTCTCTTCAAAAGCCCTGAGCTGGACTAAAACGTGCAGGTAGATGTTCATTGTGCATTTGCTTTGCAGTGTGGAGGCTGGCAGAGATCACTGACCCACAGGGTTCCACAGGGACAATGCCATTACTGATATGGCCTTCCTACTTAAAAAAAAATCCTAATAAATCATAAGACTAGAAAAGTAAGATAACATCATTCCTTCCCTATAGCACAGTGTTTTCAAATACCAATTTGTCTGGCTTTGAGTCTGCTAAGTAAATATGTATGGAAACTAGAGATGGTCAAGCAATTAGGAAACAAATAAACTGATTAGTTACAAAATCCTTCTGTTAAGATATGATCACATTATGGGAAAGTCTGAGAAATCTTTCTCTTAAGTGTTTCCTCTTCTGTTTCCTTCCAATCTTCCTTGCAAACAACACATTTTGTCAGGAGGAGACAATTCATTTACCTCAATTTCCTTAGCATATTCAGGGAAAAAAAACCTAATGAAAAATTTTTGATGTTCAAGCAATCTGACATAATGAAGCAGATTGTCTCCCTGTAGGTGTTAGTTTGTAAAACCAAAGGTAACAATGAACTTTTTTATAATTAAAGGAAAACTGAAAATGTCTCCACACACCCTTCTCTGTAAAATCTAAACATCTGCTCAAGATCCTGATGCAGTAACACAATATGTCTGCAGCTTTTGTAGCTATGAATAAATGCACCTTAAAACACAATACTGAAAAACCCATTCCTCCTCCATGTGCCTGCCAAATTCAGAGTTCACAAATCTCTGACCTGGGTCCTCTGATCAGCTCCTGGCCCTGTGGGCTCCCTTGGGAGCTGCAAAGGTGGATGGAGCTGGCATTGTCCCCTTCTCGTGTAGGAGTGCCAGACCCGGGAACACTTTGTGCCCTGAGCAAGAGGGATTGCAGGAAATGGAAGGCAAGGCAGGGCTGTGGCCAAGGCAGCAGAGCCCAGGCAGGCGATGCCCCTGAAGAACTGGAATGAATCTGCACAGCTCGAACCTGCCGTGGATTTTATTTGGCAGTAGAACCAGGCAGTAATGATGTCAAAATCACCTTATTGAGAGGACACCTTCGACCTATCATGCTGTGGTCAAAGGTATCCCCTAAACACAACACCAAGGGCTTAACACACCTGAACTTGAAAGCCTGAACATTATTTTCAGCACACTTCATGATATCAAAAGCAAAAATTACAGCAAATAGAGCCTTGAATCCTTGAAATGAAAAATAAATTTAAAACATTTTAAATATTGGATTGTGTTTATTTGTGGGCTAGTCCCAGATGAAAAAACAATTTTACTCACTGTTCTTACAACAAGACAGGACTGTGGTCTTGTTGCCTGGGGATTCAATGTAATTCATGGAGCTCTCTTGAAGCTCTTCTTTAGTTATGTCATGATTGCTTAATTCAGATTTGGCTTAGTCAGTGACATTTCTGTACATTACTTCATGGATCTTAGCTGTGTACCAAGGTGAATTTTTGGCAAGATTCTTCTTATTTGATCATATCAACACACCTTGTGTTTAATACCAACACACCTTGTGACTATCACAATATTAAAGCAGCTGCTCTAACAAGAAACACCTTTAAGTTTGGAAGGCTTTTTAGCTGAGTCCAATTTGTTTATCTTTGATAAATTATTTCTGATTTGCTGCTTAGTTTGGGTTATAGCGTTATCAGCTTTTCATGAAAGGGCTAAACCCCCAAACCTGCTATTTTTCAGGGGATATTTCGTTATTGTGTTCTACTTAGCTCCCTTTTGTTTCATTTTTCTCCTGGTAGAAGACTCCGCCAAATATTTCAAAGCACTTCTTGGCAAGTAATAAAATAATTTGGACAGAGTAAACTGCAATTAGAATTTTTTGGCAGGTTTCATATTTTGGATGCTGATGAGAAGGGTATCAGTTTTAGCATACTTGACCAGTTCATTATTTCAGATAATTTCCTGCCACACCATACCATTGCTACAGATTGTGTTTGACTGAAAAACCAGCAAGGAAACCCATCCCAACTTTGAGTGCAGATATCATTAAAGAAATTGGTTTTTCTCCCCCATCTGTCATTCACTCTAACTTAACTCATAAAATCTTATTTCTCTCCTTAATATTGTGTATCCAAAAACTGTTTTTTACACTCCAGAATGTAATATCATGTCACTTATTATACAAGAAAAGGTTGTAAAACACACAGAGGAACACATTTGCATTGCTGTTATTAGGGGCCAAATTCAATTATTCCCTCTTTTACTTGGCTTTGTCACCACAAAAATCTATGTACATTCCAATAAGAAACATTTTTTTGTTTGTTTTTAGGTGTGGGGAGGTTTAGAAAAGGGATGTGACCTTCTGCACTTTTCTGCACACCAGAAGTCACAGGTTTGTATTGGATCCTGTTCTAAATTTGTGTCAGCACTTCCTTTATAAATCCTTATTTTTGTATGGATTATAAACTGTCCATAAAAAATTCACCCCGGACTCAAAGTCTATTTTTCTGGCGTGGAGAGTATTAAGCACCAGACTTGATGATTTGGTATTTCTAGACCCTAAGATTACAAACAAAACACACCTTGTGAGAGTTCAGAAACACTTTTTACAGGTCAGAGGTTTGTTCCCTGTATTCCTTACAGTTAAACTATTAGACAAGCTGCTTGCTGGAGTTTTTATTTTTATTCCCCCAACACAGCTTTTCCAATAAAAACTTCCAATGAAACCATCAGTGACAGGTCACAATGCAGGACATGCCATTATGCCTGTTTCTACCCCTGCTAGAAGAAGTCCTAGAGATTTGTGTTATTTCTTCCTTGTTCACCTTTAGAGAAAAATACTCGCAATACTAAATCAGAGTCAGAGAGCACTGAAGGGGAAAAAGGGGTCCAGATCCATATCCTCATTGCCAGAGAGAGTTGTTTTTCTCAACCTTTCTGTCTGCATGGTGGTATTTCACAATAAAAGAGAATTGCAATTTCTATCCTGTTGTTATAGGTGACACTGATCAAGGATCAGCACCTGGCTTGCCAGCATCCTCAGTTCCTCAGCTCCATCTCCAGCACGTGCCATGCCTCCTGCTGCATTGGAGATGCATTGAACAGACAATATAATATGGTTAAGAAATATGTGAGACAGTTCTAAAAGTGCAGCTTCCCCCCCCTTTCTTTGTTCTCCTGTCCTCAGAGAACACTCATCTGCACTGGGCAGACAAAACCTGATCTGTTAATTGCTTCAAAATTGCCAATGGTCTCCCGTTGCAGGGAACCTAAGGAAGCAAGATGGACTTTCAGAGCACACTTCTCCTCCAGCAGAGTAGCTTTGCTGCTTGCCTCTTTGTCCTCCCCATGCTTTTAAGCACTGTTAGGATGTTCTAGGAAAATGCACACAACCTGAGGGCTGTGATCTGTGTTTTCCCTACCCAGCAAAACGTGTCTGACTGATAGCACAGCAATACACAGAAGTCCTGTGCAACACCTACAAGAATGAGCAGCTGCCTCTGAGAGAGCTCAAAGAGGACAACAAGCACATCTTTACCATTTGGAAAATTCAAAGCTTATCATAAATTTAAGAACAAAATTTCTTTATGGAAAATGTATGGAGAGCTGACACTGATCAGTGCACACATTTTTACAAGAAACAAGAAGAGAAACCCACCAGGATTCATCATGCTGTTCACAGGGCTGCCCTGAGTTCAGCTCTGAGGAAGCTCCACACTGGAGTCTCATTGCAGGGAGAGCCATTCGTGTGGTCCCTGCTGGTGGTGTTTCACCATTCTCGTAATTAATTTGATATGAGCGTTCCTGGCAGTGCCGGTGGCTGAGTACTGCAGGAGCTGGATAGCACTTCACTGATGATTTGCAGAAACCCTTGAATGTTTATATCTTCAGCAGACCATCAAATCCACAAAACGCTTTGGTCAGTTTAATAATTATCCTGGGAAGCAAAGTAGGGCTGCCATTATCAAGATGCTAGCTTCTGCCTAATGATTTAAAGCAGCTTTCATTCTTTGGGGTGACAGATGTGCTTGAACATTATGCAGAATGTATTGCTTCCATAATGGGATTGTGACTTGTTATTGATCTCCATCGCTTTCATCACCACGTTCACATCAGCTATTTATGTCAATCTCAATAACGAGTCACATGTATGTCCATCTGCATGGCTACATGAAGACTTTCAAGAAAACTTGTGAATATTACTGATTTTATTCTGTTTTGTTAACTCTGTTTTACATTGTTTGCTTCTTCAAGCAAAGCAAATTTTTTTTAATTTTTTTTTCCTGCTGTTGAATATTAACACCTTCATTGAAACTCTCATAATAGTTGACCTCCTGTAAGGGAGTGTTTTCCCTTTACAGCATTCAAATCTTAGGGAGTTGGTGGAAGCTTAGATTGCAAATTAGTGTCATCACATACAATCAGTAGGGGAAGAAAACCTGTGTATTTACAGTAGCTACATTCAAAAGAATTAAAACAAATTTTAAATATGCATGGACATAATTGCCACATTTCCCACTAAAAACAACCCTAGTTAGACTCCATGGAATGCAGAGAACAAAAAAAAGTAACACAAGAGACCGTTAAATGAATTGCAGAACTTCCATCCATGTCTTCAGCTTTCTTGTTTATATGAGGATAAGCCAGACTCTTTACAAAATTCCTCAGATTTACCTGCCCCATATCTACAAGTCTCTTGGCCTCTCTTCTTTGCATAGTTTCAGCTTTTGGTGTTTCACTTTTCCCTGATTGCATTATGTTGATAGACAGAACAATAGAAATAGAGCTGGAACTGCAGAATTTTTTCAAAGTTTTTCCCTTTGGCTTCAGTTTTCCTTAAATTCAAGGCCTAATGTGTGATTGAAATAAAATACTTGTACAAATCCTTCCGTATTTTACTAAAGAAAAGGCAACACTCGTGCATGAAAATTGGAAATATAAATCACAAACAATGGTGCATTCCCCAAAAAGACAAATTCTCCAGAAGACTGAAGATGGAGTCAAAACTGCAGCTTCCTCTCCTAAATGAAGGCAAAACTTGCTTTTCCTTTGTATTATTTCATAAGCATGTAAATGAACAGAGGTAATATCCAGTGCTCACTTCATGCTTCAAGGAGAAGAATTTTCCTCTGCACAGAGTACTGCACATGTAGCTTACTGAATCTAGCAAAAACCTCATGACCTTAATAAAGACAATTATATATAATTGTATATAATATAAAATAAAGAGAGAGAATGTCAAATCTACCATGGCCTGCATCATCAAACACACAAGGTGTCCCATATTTTAGTTTCTTTCAGACAACTGTCTCATGATATTGAAGTTGCACAGTGAGATGTACAAAGAAATGAGCTCAATGCTGGTTCACTGAACTCTGAGACATCGGGAAAATCTGGCATCAAACCCATGCTGGCTCAAAAGCAAACTTCCAAACTGAAAAGGGAGGATACACGATTAGTCATCCTCTGTAATTAGGAAGATGATGATGCAGTCTACTGTAGATTGACCTTCACTAAGTCACTGTCATTGTGAAACATCGTGTCTTTAGCTAAAAAAGCACATAATTCTTGCCATAAAACTGTCCTTCCCAGGAATAACTTTTGTTTCTGGCCCAGATGAGTATTTTTGGATGGAAGTTTTCAGTTTTCAAGTCTAGAAGGAGTTAGTTCAGCCTGGTCCTTATTCTACCTACTAGTATTAATAGTATTCTGCATTTTTAGGGTAATATTGAGGCACCTCAGTGAAGATATACCACAACACACCATGTTTCCTCCTGTCTCCAGTCTCAAACCATGATCTGCCTATCTTAAACATTCAGGTATTAATGTAGATGAAATTTCTCTCCACTGGGCTCATTTCGCTACAATTTTCTAGCTATTTTGTCCCTTTTGGTCTCTCCCTACATCCTCTACAACACGGCCATGCTGTTCCAGTGCAGGCTGTCTCCATCACTCTCCATCCAGAGGGAGAAGCATGCTGCAGAAATCTGAAGAAATGTTCACAATATCCACAGTGTGCTGGGATTTGCCATCTCCTTCACTCCTGAGGGAGTCTAGCCCGAGGCCAGACTTGCATGCAAGTAATTTTTATGCATTTATGCAGTACCAGACTTCTGTGGCAAAGGGCCAAACATAGCTGTGTCTCTTTCCAGGCTCCACATAGATTATGGTATCAAACCCATTGACACTGTTTAAGAGGGTACATGTTAAAAGGTCCAAAGAGAAATGTAAAGTAAAACGTGTGGCCTCCATACGCAAACTCTGTTCCTCAAACAAGGCAAGGATGTAAATCTCTGGTTTCTCAGCAGTTGAAAGGAAAAGCCCAGGATCAGAAACCTGAAGTCCACTACATCCCAATGCCTGCTATTTTCCACTGGCTGGCTGTAAGTTTTCAAAAAACACCTCGCACTTGACAGGGATTAATTGGAGATTAGTCTTTCTGATCTGAGACAGAACTTCAGAGAAATACTGACTAATATCCTCTGTAGCTGGAACAGGCTAACATGAAACTGCAGACCCTGGAAAAAAAAACCTCAGCTGAGTAGAAGAAAAATTAAAGAATGCTCTTCAGTAGATTCTATGTAGGATAGAGTTTATATCTAGCCAGGCTCTTCAATAAATCAGCTTGATTCTTTCTGTAACCTCAATTGATCCAGTTCCCAGAGTTGCCATCCCACTGGTGAAGAAAGTAAAATTTGTCACATACACTCAAGACTGCTTCAGTATAAAAGGATGTACTCTACCTGTTGATTCAAGCAACCTACAAAATTCTTCTTTTAAAACACTGGACGTACTTGCTTCTGCTGAAAAAATGAGAAATCCTTTTTCTCTGTTCACATGTGAGTAGAAGGCTGAAGCAGTTTGGGTATTTCTAGGTAGAAGAAAAAGAAAAAAGGAAATCAGTACATTTATGCTCCTCTGTGTCCTCAGCCTATTCTACCCACTGCTACATTAACATGAGCACCCTACAGATGCCTTTCTGCACTGACAAAGAGAACTTTTCTGTGACACACACACACAGATGCTTGGGCCAGTTAGTAGCTCCTGGAGTTACCCCATTTCCAGGGTGTTTATGGATTCTGGATGGCAGGTTGGCATCAGCCACAGCCAGTTGAAGTAAACTGAGCTAAGAATTTCCTGCAGAAGAATGAAAAATGAGTAATCTCATGGCACTGAGTTCGGGGGCCCAAAGCACTCTCCTGCAGGGTCTCTGCTCCATTTTGGCCCCGGCCTGACCAAGCTCATGTTTAACTCTGGGGTTGAACACGCCCTGTAATTGTGAGCCTGAGCAGCAGATGAGTTTATTTGACTTACACCATATGATGAAAAGACACCAAGCCAGATTAGATAGCTTAGTTTACAAACAATAAATGAGGTCATTCGACCTAGGAGTCTTTGCTTAAATGTTTGCCTAAGTAGAACATATGGAATATGAATATAAACACATAAAACATTAAAAAAACCTTTCCTGTGTGCTCTCAAAGGTGTTTCAGAAATATACACTTTTTCACACAAATGCTGTATTCGTCTGAGCTCACATAAACAAAATTGGCAATATTGTTTGAAAGGCACCTTAAGGTGTCTGTGAGGGCTGTTGGTATTTTTGCAATTGTTTGCATGTCTGTTTAGCCTGGATATGATTGTATTCAATCAGAAAAACTTCAGAGCAATGCAGATAATAGAAGCTCCTTCCACATGTGGAGGGAATTATGGAGGTATTTACCTTATAAGAAAACAGTCTATCTTAAGTTTCTTTCAGGAGCTTGTGTTTGTCTTCCAATATTCCTCCCTGAGAGAACATCCAGAACTAGAGAACAGCTCTGTATTATGTTTATGAATTATCTGAGAGAGCACACTGCAAGGTATTACAATTTTTACTATCTGAAATGATTTAATGGTCACCCACAAACTGTGCAACTGGTTACCTAATAGACATCATGTGACTTTCTCTTCCTTGATTAGATTAAGCAAATCTGAGCCAGGGGCTCAAAATGTGCTTTTCATGAGTGTTCTTATGAACAAAAAGGTACTTTCACTAATATTCATAGAAGGAAAATAAAAGCCTCAGGTCAGGAAATCACTAAAGCATGTGTTTAATTCCTCCCCTCCTTAAGAGAGGAATTATGCTCACACTTAAGTTGCATTGCTTAACTGCTGTCTGAATGCTTTTCTGAACCAGAACCAACAAAGAGGCAGGCACAGTTCAGCCCTCTTTAAACACTAGAAATGGTTTAAAGAGAATGAAGTCTTCTGATTTATTGCAGCAACCATGCCCTTTTAATAGTTACTAATTTTGCATTTTTCTAACCTCCAATATTCAGTTAATATTGGTTTTCAGCCCTCTGTCCTGAAATTCTTGTGCCCTCATGTGATTGAAACATGCTTAATAGGATAGCATCCATATGTCCTATTAGACAAAATTTGTGTTTTAAACCTAGATCCAAGAGTAATTGAAGTTAATGGAAAGACTTAATTGTATTCAATGAGAGCTGGATGAAGAACTGATAGTTTAACTCTGGACCCTCTCTTTTGAATATACTCACCAAGGTGCTGATCCAACTCCCAGTGAAGTCAATAGAGGGATTTGTGTTGGGATTTGGATAATAACTCTGTTCTTCTTGGAGTCAAATCCCCTTTGTCAATACGCACACGCACAAATACAGAGATATAAATGAAAACAAATGTTTGGCAACTTGTGACAGAAAGTCCAAATCTGTATCTGTGTATTTGGGCCAAACCAAAATTGTTACGCTTGACAAAAACATCATTATGCTGATCTGGTTTTGGTTTTTGCTTACTAGTAATTGTTTGGTGAGTATAAATCTAACTTCTCATATTTTATTTTTTTGCATAAATATATTCTACTCTCACTGTAGACAGTAAAATGAGAGGGATTTCTATGTAAAACTCTCTGTTCAGACTTGTCATAACTTTGACAAACATAATCCTCTCAGACCAGAATTTTCCATGCTTGGTCTCCATCAAGAGCAATTCTGTTTTTGCCAAGTATGAAGAAGTTTGCTTCAGCTCTTTCTTAGTTTCCAAAACACAAAAGGTTTCTCATTTAGGATCGATCCTACACTCAAAACAAAAGGGATGTGGGCTGGATTCCCAGAGGTGCAGCACTCTCGCAGTTCTCATTGGCTTTAGTGTTTCTAAAATCAGCTTCTGTGTTCTTAAAACAAGAATTCCAAGTGGATGAGGGAATTCTGACTTGGACAGGATGAGCCAAGCAGAGCCTTGGCGAGCAGGGTTGCAGGGAGTAGAGATGTTGCTGATTGCTTCATCTGCTGACAGTGTGCGTTACGTGCCACACATTTGTTGTGCTCTGTGCTAGCAGAGCAGAGCTCGTGGTAGCACACGAGGACAAGAACAAGGTGGACATTGAGAGGAAGAAAAAGGGATGGGAAACATTCCAGACCTGTGCAGACTCCTGTCTTCTACACAGAGGCAGCTTTTTCTGCTACGCATATAAACAATTTCACAATCTATGCCAGTAACAAGTCAGCCCATTCCATACACCTACATTTTAAGACTCAGTGGCAAAATAACTGGTTCAGCCCTGGCATCTTTTCCAGAATGGTGCAGGCACTCTGCCATTTGAGGCTAAGATGATCCTTTCTGGGTTGTGCTGCCCCTCCAAATACCAGCTCAGGCCACTCATCAAACATCCTGCAGTCACTTGGTTTGTGTTCCCTAACACACTGTATTGCTGTAATTTTTACTGCATGGAGCAAATATCACCCAATTATCCATCTCACTGTGCTCTCAAGATATTAGAGGGCCACCTTTAAAGTACATCTATAAGCTCTTATGATGATAAGGACACAAGAAATATATACAGTAATTTCACGATTATAAGCTGCACCTTTTTCATTGAAGAATCCAGCCTACCCCAGTAGTGCGGCTAATCATCAGGTGCGGCTTATCTATGGACAAATCCCAGCGAAATGCCAACCCAGAAGTGAAAGCTGGCCGGGGAGGGTGCCTGGGGCTGCCTTTAAAGGCTTCGCTGGTCTATGAAAACTGTTTGCAACTTGAGCACCTGACACCAAACCCCGCTCTGGCGCGATTCTGTTACTAATTTGTTACTTTGTCACACATGGATCCTCGCTTTAAAAAAAAAAAAAAGTGCGGCTTATATTTGGGTGTGGCTTATATATAGACAAATCCCGTGGTCTGCCCGGCTGCCCAGATGTGCGGCTTATAATCAAGTGTGGCTTATAATTGTGAAATTACAGTAGATACTAGAAAGTAGTACCTAAATCCTAAAGGTCAGTGAACAAGCACCAAAAAATTCAAGTGAAACAGGCATGGTAAGAATCCAATCCCTACAGTTTGAAAAAAAAAAATTAATTCATCAGTAACATAACACAGAATGGTTTCTGGCTATTCATTCTCTGGCTGACCTAGGTATAAAATACTCCCCTCAACAAGTCTACTTGTTGCAGCAAGAGGGCTTGCATTATTTTTTGTGTTTTGTCTTTTTTTTTTTTTTTAACAAAGCCTTCAAAGCCTGGAAAATCTATGAAATAATAATTATATAATATAGTTGCAATGAGAATTTGGAATTATGTCAAAAGCTATTTGGTAGATGGATCCTAAAAGGGACTAAAGTGACTGGCAATCAAATCCACGACTCGAGAGTGGAAAAAGAGTCAAGAGAAGGAATTTCATCTCCATGGAGGTGATGGAATGGAATGGAATGGAATGGAATGGAATAGAATAGAATAGAATGGAATAGAATAGAATAGAATAGTAGGAAAGGACGTACAATGATCAACTGCACATGGGATAGGTCCAGCTGCAAAGGTGATAGTGATTTGAAGCCATCTGCAGCTGGAGAGAGAAAATAATATAGATCATACCAAAATCCTGTAGTTTGAGTAGCTACTTATAATTTATGGATGAAAACTGGGTCCCTGAAAGAGTTCACCAGCCTGCTGTGGTGTTTATCTAAGCTTTTGCTTGTTTTATAGACCATGCTACTGCTTTTAATGACATAAAGAAAACAAATTAAAAGAAATGAAAAGAAAAACGTCTCCCTGCAATGAATAGGCTGTGAATTACAGAACAGCAGTAGCTGCTTTCCAAGGCTAGAATGGCAAATGCACACATGCTGTAACAGCCCCAGGGGCTGACAGATGCCAAAATGCCTGAGTGATCTGTTCATTCATCTCCAGGCAGGTACTGACAGCAGCTCCTCTCCAAAGGGGAGGCTGCATATTGTGCTGACATCCACATCAGATGACTGAAATCCCACCAGGATTTCTGGGCCACACATTTTTAGCCTGAAGATCAGAGAACGATTTTAAGGTGTTTCTCCAATACCTGATTTACAAAGGCAGCAAAAATGGAGAAAGAGGGAATACCCTTTTAAATACATCTCTAAATTCAGTTACCAAAATTGTGCTCAGCTTTGCAGTTTTTCCAGACTGATCACTTGTTTGAAAAAGCCAAAAACAAAAAAGGGAAAAAAACAAAAAGAGGGAAAAACAAAAGGAAAGTATTTTTCCAGAAACCATTTTCCTGGAAAGGACATGTTATCACAGTAAGGAGAATTTACATTTTATGTTGCTCAAACCTTGATTAACTTGATCACTTGCCATGAAACTCCCTAACATCTACTGAATCAGGTGGGTAACTTTAGCCTAACTCCTAATTTAAGCCTGAAAACTCTTTTCTGTACCCACTGCGCATTTCAAGTGAACTCAAAACCAGATATTAGAACTCAATATATTTCTTGGGGAGCCACCAGTGTTCTTTGTATTTAACCCTGTGACCTATGCCTCTGTATGGGCTCAATTACACCAGCCTCTGTGGGAGGAAGATTTAAGCCCTGAGCCACAGTCTCACAGGACTGGAGAGGCCTGTCTTTAGAAGAATTAAATCAAGCACACAATATTTAAGAGAGTTCCTAGCGGTGAACTTGGCAGGACAAAAGGACAACTCTTCAAACTTGCTTTACTTAGCAAGATCGGGGAGAAATGCGCCGACTGTACATTCTCTACCCTCATCATATTCTCGGAGTTTTGACTTCCTCTGCTGCTCCCCAGGCACAGATAGGTATCTAAACACGGGGCAGGCAGAGTGTTTTCACAGCTGCTACAACCGTGTTGTACCTATGGGCTGCAGCCCACACAGGGGGAGCATGGCCGCTCCACTATGGAAATAGCAAGATGTTGCTGAAATCAATAGGTTTTAATTGTGCTGCTTTGCATTCACTTCTCTACCTAGACAAAAAAAAAAAAGAAAAAAAAAAGAATGTTGCTAGCAAAAGGAGAGTAGTTAGATTTCTTTGGGGGAGTCAGAGCAGGAAAGAATACAATCTTATGAAACCACCAACACTTTGCAGCTCTTTGTCTATATGTATGTAACTCTGCATTTCACAATGTACCAATGCTTCTCAAAAATCTAAGCACCTGGTAGGGTAAAATGGAACTTCAGGAATTATTTTTTTTTCTCTTCTGAAGTATCACTAAGAAGATGAAGAAGAAAGAGAGGAGTGCAAACTCTGAGACTTCAATTTTTTCCAAATGGAAGACATCATCCCCTTCACAACTGAATATTGCACTTAAAATGTCTGAATTTCAGTCAAAAAACAAACTACCTGTATTCGATACAGGGCTCAGTGTATTTTTAGCACAAAGTCTCACTTCACTATCTTATGTCAGCTCATATTGGTCAATGTTATTTGCCCAGTGGCCTAAAAGAGCACTCATTGCCCTTTATCTATAGAGGGGAAGATCAGTATCACAAAAACAATCTTGTCATTGGTACTGTTGGCAGTGCCAGATGAAAGACAATGATTCTGAAACACTTGAGAAGCTATTGCCCAAATCTGCAACTTCTGGAAATTCATGTAGGTCCATTACAACGAGTGGAGTTTTGCCAACAGGCCAACTGATGACCTCCCTTTTAAAACAAAAGATACCCAGCCCTGATCATTCTTTTATTGTTCTGATTCTTTTGCAGATTTAGAAAATGTAACACAACTGCTTGAAATAACCCCACCATTTATTATTCCAGGAGCAATGTTTTCTTAATAATACACTCAAAGTGTGTCTGGAATTTTGAAACACAATTTATTTTCCCACAACACGCCAGGCAATCAAAAAAGTTACATTCCATGTCCAGAACAAAAAATTGTGGCTGTTACAAAACAAGAAAAAGTAAATCATTAAAAAAATATATATTGCTAAGGCTAAAAATCTATAAAATAACACTGACCTTTTTATATACCTCATAAACAGCACAGAGAAATTCCTGCTTCTGCCAAACACTCCAGTTTGCAACGGTGTTCCAGATTTTCATTAGCATAGCAACCATGCTGCCTGATATCCAGTGGCTCAAACTGTTTTCTCACTCTTCCTTCTGAAAAAAAAAAGAAAAAATAAAGAGAGGAAAAAGTAACTAAAAACCAACTAGACAGGTTTATTTTACATCAATATGACACCTCTAGATAGGGAAATATCTGTAAGTGATACAGTTGGAGCTGAAATGTGTCCAACCCAGAAACCCAGGTTAGAACTCAGATTTTGGAAAAGATTGTCTTAGCCTTAAGCCCTTTCCTTTAAGGTTCTTCAGACCTGTTGTTAGAACAGGACATGGATTGGTAAACAAGAACAGCATATTATATTTTGAGAATAATTTGAAGAATAAATATTTGTCGATTATGATTTTCAGAAGGTCGCAGGGAAACATTTGAAGATTAAACTGCTATATTAATTATGCTTTTTTTTTTAATACTCAGTAAAAACACATTTAAAAATTACTCAATTTCTCTACCATGACACAAAAGCAAAAAGCCACAGAAAGCTTTTAGTTTCATAGTTTCTTACTATAAAGAGAAATTTACAGGGGAGCATAAGGAAGAGATAAAAGTACTGACTGTATACAATTCAAATTAGGATTCTGATTTTACCAAAATTCCAGATAATTTGATCTAGGTTTTTCAACCAATAAGCAGATATTCCTTCCAAATATCTACACTCTGAGTTTTGAAGGTCATGGTAATTTCCTGTTTATCTCATGAGACATTTTGATATGTGAGATGTTCCAGAGAAAGAAAAGTAGTTGGTGGCTGGTCATGTTTTTCATGCTGCTCATATCGGAGTAAAAAAGAGTGTGCTAGAATGATTGTTATTAAAACAAAATAGGAATGAGTTATAATTCCCTGTTTCTTTCTCTGATGCAAATAAAAAAGAAAATTAATCCAACCAACAAACAAAACAAATAAAAAAACCAAATCCCAACCAACCAATTAAAAACAACCCAAAAGATGGGGAATAGGAATAGAGAAGGAGAGGAAAATAAAAACCCACTGGTTCAAAGTTTTTCCAGTTCTCTTCCCTGTAATATATAGATGGAAAACAAAACTAATGAAGGGGGCTTTGGGTGGGTGTATGACATTTAGGTGACACAAAAAAAGTCTATTAAATCCTCACCAAATATTGTTTCAGCTGCTTCAGAGTACACTCTGCAGTCACATAATGCTGAAGGTACCTGATTCCTCATCAGAAATGTTCAACACCTCTTGGGCCTGGGTCCTGTTACAAGAGAAACAGTTTAAAGGAACTGGAAGTGAAAATAATCTTTGTGGCAGATGATGTGGGCAACATAAGCTCATTGTCAGAAAATATTGGAAATTAACACAAGGGAACCAAAAGTGCTCCTTTGTATAAAGCTTTCTAAGAATTATGTCAGAAGACAAGGAATGCCAAATAATGAAAAGAAAAAGGAATAATCAGATTTAATGGAGAGGTGCAGTATTAAAGGAAAGAATTTCATCTAGTAGACTAGTAACAAAAAAGCATGAAATCCATAATAGCATATAAATTTATTCTAGTCAGAAACACATTTAACAATGCCATGTAAGTGAGTAGTGGGGTAATTGCTAAGATGTGGCTAAATAGGCAAAATTTTATTATTTTAATATTAAATACAATTATGATTTCTTGTTTTCTTAGTTCTCTCTTTCACAAGGGCAGTCATAATCCATCAAGTCCCAAATTTGGCATGTGTCTCTATGTGACTTTATGATTACATTCCACACTCAGAATTCCCAAAGAATAAACCTGATGAAGTGCACATGCATCTTAATAAGTGAAAGGGACAAATGAATTCATTGTCTATTGAAGCAGCTTTATAATCTCCAAACATATGCTGAACAAAGCTGCAAGCTATTAACACAAATCATACGGGCTTTAATTACAATCTAAATCTGCATTATTAAAGCAATAAAATGACCCTAAAATAAATGTTATGGAAATCATGTTGTCCCTATAAATGAACACAGCATGAGAGTGACACAATAAAACACCCCAACGTTAACATGTTGTGTGTACCACTGTGGCTTCCCACGGAGCTAAATCAACAAGACCTAACTCTTCTCTTCCATAGCTGTGGGCAAAATTCTCCTCTCCTTTAATTTAGCTTTGTTGGCCATGCTCATCAGAGTTTCAGGAGCCTGTGTGGGGCAGCATGACCCTGCAGGGCACAGCCTCGTCCCCAAGGTCCCCAGGGATCTGCAGTTCTGGGGGATGTCAAGGCACAAATCCTACCAGGAGCCAGATGGGGCAATGCAGAGTGAGGGAATAATTCAGCTGAACAGCAAAAAGAGTCTCAGTTGAAACAATAAATTTTAGCATTACTGCGTGGCAGCCAATTACAATGGAGGAGTCATTCTTGAGATTATCCATGTGAAGAACATTATTCATATGACATTTACATATGAGAATTTGGAGGGTCAGCCATAACCGTGGGTTGTTTTTTTGTGTGTGTGGGTTTGTTTTTTTTTTTCTGGGCAAGTACTGATCTCCAAATGTGTGATCTGATATTATTTCCTAAAATAATCTGCTATTTTAGAATACTCAATATGCGATCATGACATTTATGATCTGTTGCAGAGCCTGCACTGAAGGCTTAGAAGCATTTTAACCACAGTATTTGCTGCCATTTCCTAAGTCATCACATGCCACATTGATTCTGACAATAGAAGAAAGGATGACAAGGGCACTGAAATAGCTGGATGTGAACAGAAGGCCACAGTCCTTCCTTAACCATGAATTTGCCATGGACTAGGAGATAACACAAATAAAGGGCTCCTTTCCCCTCCTCTGGAACCCAGACTGGGAAATGTCCCAATCCTTCTGTCCTTTAAGCACATTAGGAGAACTCCCTTTACAAATAAACACTCACTGGTCTCTGCACCTTCTGCCAAACCCCACAAGATCCTTTCTGGAGTCCTCAGCGCCCATCCTTTCACTTGGGACATGGCAAACAAGACCACGCCTCACCTGGCTACATCCACCTTTGAAGCAGAGAGCCATAAGGTCTCCCCAGGGTTCCTTTTCTCCAGATTAACACCCACAGCTCCCTCAGCCACTCATCAGACCAGTCTTCTAGATCCTTCACTGCCTGCTTGGGACAGGCTCCAGCACCTCAGTGTCCTTTTTGAACAAGGGGCTCAAAACTGAGAACAGCACTCGAGGTGCAGCCCCACCAGTGACGGCAATATTGGTTCTAAGAAAGAGATTTCTGACTTCTCCACAGTTCCCGTCCCCTCCAAGTGCAAACACTTGGAAAAACAGCTGAGAAAACAAGCACGTATCCTCTCTATCATAAAACATGAGATCTAAACAGACATGAGAACACTTAACCTCGTTGAACACATGGCAGGGTTTTCTGCAACACCGTACTGGACCCAATGTGTTCAGGTCTGAGAAAAAAAAAAAAAATTCCTCACAGTTCCTGCATTAAGTATGGCAAGCCTTAATTGCCAATTCCTTGGATTGTGTTGGGCTCCCACTGAGACAGGTGGGACAATGTGCTTTCATTCTTCTTCAGATGCATTTATAGCAAAAATATGAGTGCATGAGGAAAGAAAGAGAGAAAAGGCAAGAGGCTAAAACTGTGACTGGCTGGATAACAGGTGGGAAAACCACCAGAGCAAAATTAAAAACTACTCCATGGTAATTGTCCCAAAACTGCACACCATGATACAATTATATTCTGTATCTTCACAATAATTTCAGGATATTGATTAGGTTATTGATTATACCTGAGTGAGAGTGTAGAGTGGTTCCTAACTGCTATAAAATATGCTAAAATTCTTAGCACCTTCACTGGAGGCACAATGATTATGCATAATTAAAATATTTTAATTTCTCACAGTAGCATGTAAGTCTTTAAAAACATATTAGAAAGCTGAATGCTTAACAGATGGCTTTTATAGCTACATTTATAAATGAATTACTTACAAAATAACCAAACCTTAGATTTTGCACAGCATGATCAGATAAGATTTCTTTTTTTCTCTTGAAATTGTCGTATTTGCTATATCATGGTAAAATGTTGATTTTTCCAATTTCACCTAGGGAAAATAAAACAATTCCACAGGAGTCAAATATTATGTTTGAATGTGCTCAGATTATCCCACTTGACCTTACAATGACAGAGGGTAGAAGAGCTCACACACTTCATCCCTTGGAAATGTCTCTCAGCAAACTCTTTCTGTGCAAAATCAAAATGGTCTGCTTAAACCACAGGTGAGCACTTCAAACCAAAAGGCAGCTTTACAAACTGCTACCTCTCTTCTTCTTTATTACCAACTTCCACACTCGTGTTTCTGCACTTTTATAATTTTTGCACATCCTGAAGGACAGAGGAATCCCGAGTTCATCATTGCTAGCTGGCTTTCCTCTGGCTCCAGGGGTGATGTAAGGGAGGCAGAGTTTAAATATGTTGGTCAGTAAATTACAGCCCCAGATCTGATGCCAGCAGGGGCTCTGTGTAACAGGAGCGTGCAGTGCAAGAGCCTCTGTAAAAGGCACCACACTGAAAAAAAAGAAATGTGCAAATTAATTCCCATGTGGGAAGCTGACTTGGAACAGCAAGGATCCTGCAAATTCACACCGCTGTTCGCCGCACATTCATTTTCAGGTAGAGGACTCCAATTGAGTGCAGTCTCAGAACACACATACTGTAATGATTATAGCACCCTCTGAGAAGGGGAGAGATCACATTGCAGCTGGGAGCTGGAACAGGGGTCTCCTCCTTCCCTGCAACTGTTCCAAAATCCAAAATACAAACTGGGTGTGCAGCTCAGTGCTCTGTGCATGCCTGCCAGACGAACTCCTGCAGGTGAGGTGTGTGAGGAACCAAAGCTGCACAATGTGGGACTTGGGCAGGAATTAGAGGCAGCTGCATTCAGCCTAGGTGGCTGAGAGCGTGTCTAGGAACACAAACAGAGGCACTGCTGGGACTTTCCTAGAAAGCTTTGGCACCTAAAAGCATTACACGCTTCTGCAATTGAATTTTTGCAGACAAAAGTAGATGGAAGTGTCAACCCTGCTTGCTTGAACGACGGCCCATCTATTAAAGCATATTTAAAACATTTCACATCTCATTTCATACCTGATGCCTTTCTCACTAGTGTTAAGTCACAAAATCCTGCTCATGTCAGCCCTGAAAATGCAGATTTTGGACAGAATAGATGACAGTGCCTAATTAATATGCGTTACCTAACTTTTTATGAACACAACAGTAGGAAGAATTCATCCTTCTTTATATTTTAACTTGTTAAAGAGAAAAACAATCATATAAAAATAAATGTCTGTCACACTAGAGGCCACTTTTAAAGATGGCTCTGATTAACTTAGTCCTTCTCACATTTTTATTTTTCAACATATTTACCCAGCTTAGACATTCAGAATATTTTTTTCATTTTAATCTCTAAGAAATACTTTGCAACATTTTAAAAGCATTTGGATCCCCTTTTCTTTCATTTCACTTAAGACTTTGGCAAAAGTTATTCTTCTTAATTGCAATGTATCTATACAGTCCATCATTTCATTCTTTGGAGAAATGACTTCAGTAGGGTCTCAGCAGCTATAAAATTTGTTCTTTCATGATTTCAGGGTATCAGTGGGATTAATCACTCTGAACCAGCTATTTTATAGCCGTGGTGTGAGAATGTCTGAGGTTTATTTGGAGTATTGCATTTTCTTCAGGATGAAGCACAGTAGACCATGTCAGCCACAGAAAAATATTACTCACTTCCTTCTCGTCACTCTTAATTGGGATCAAGTGGTTTTAGGTCAATCACCTTGGTCAAGCAAATTTATGAAAAATACAGGTCTATTTATACACGATAGAGGCAATTAATGTTTTTTACAGACAGTCATTATAATAAAAGCCTTTCATTCCTCATCCCTCACTGCATCACTGTGAGAGATTCTGTGGAGGAGATGAATGGCTGGACTGTAATATTGATTTCCCTGGGTTTTCTGGCATATGCTCAGGGTAGCACACGGCTCAGTATCACTCACTTGTTAATCATCAAACACGCACATACAACACAAAGCTTGTTTCTGTTTCTAAATTTGTGTGATTTGACCAGATGGCAATCTCAGCCTGACAGGTGTGTCCTGAAAACTCATTTAAATATTTGTAAATAGCGGCCCCATTCCTGCTTTAGGTGATTAATAACTGCTGATCCTGTCACTCTCTTTAACATCATTTCTGTCTTAACAAATGTTGAACTTCATAACTCAAAGGAAACTTTCACAAATATCTTTTCAACTTTACTTGTCTTCATTAATTATCCAGCATTTTTGTTCCCCACAAGCTGTGAACAGCATATTTAAGTTTGTGAAAACTCTAGTTCTTATTCACTCAGCTACAGGAAGTCAGATCTTGCTTATCAGTTCAGCAAACATGAGTTTGCTAAAAGTTTTGGGGCTGAAAAGTTTTGGATCTCTATCTGCCTCATGGTGAAATATCAGACACAGTTCATTAATTAATTAAAAACAAATCAAATACATCTATTATCCTGGAAA
>VRYO01000180.1:5262057-5286451 GCA_009812075.1 Sialia sialis | reverse complement strand
GAGCATTCTTACATGTTTGTTTTTGTGGGAGACCTACAAACAGACAGTAAGTAACCAAAAAAAACCCCAAAGTGAACAAAGCTTTATCTTCTTAAGACATGAGGTCAAAAAGCAAAGTATTAAAATTAAAATAGTTATTTTTTAAATATATTATTAAAATTAAAACAGCTCTCCTGAATCAGGTGCTGCTGAAACAGGTGTTTGCCAGGAGACAGGTTTTAATCTCAGTTCCTGCCTTTCCCTGCATAGTTATCACACTGACACATCCACTTGCTATGATTAGTGCTGACCATGAGCAAACCTAAAAAATACAGCTGGGTCACACTACAGTGTTGTAACCAAGCTGTGCACTCCCCAAATGCTTTTCCTCTGCCAAAACACCTCTGTTCTCTCATTTTTATTTACTGGCTGCTATTGTTTTTATTTATTTTTATCTTCCATTGCATCCCTCCAACTTCTCAGTTGGTAGAGTTCTCTGTTGCATTTACTTTGCTGTTGGAGCCTAGAATCGAAAAGAGGAGTTTTGAAGTCCCTCCTTGATGAGTAGGTGATGTATATCTACTTGAGTTAATGCAATGTTCTTTCTTTCATGGTTCAGTTGCATTGTCATAAGATCAGAGGAAGGATCTAATTAATGCACCAAATATCAGTTCCAGCTGCAATATGCTTTTTTATTATGACTTAGCACTTTCTATTGCTGTGGTGTATTTATGGTTGGAGAAATAAATGAGCATTTTAAAGAATGAGTATTTTAAAATACTATTAGCTCTAAAGCAAAAAAGCCCACTACATTTAGTGAGTTGATCAGGAAGAAAAAAAAAAAATGCTGAAAAGAGGTATATGAGCTCTGCAGCAAGAAAACAGGTAGATTTTTGAGAATGGATTTCAAAACTTGGGGAGCTACAGCAAGATTCCCCAACAGCTATGGAAAATACACAGGACTTGTGTTTAATTTTGAACTGTACAAATTGAAAAACTGCTCCAGGTGTCCAAGCCACAATATCTGCAGAGTGTCATGGTTGGGAGGTGAAGCTGGCTGTGGTTTCAGGCTCCTCTTTGATGCAATCCCATTTAAGTTACACCAAATGTGCACAAAGCCCTCTCCTCCATGCATAGATCCCTCAGGAAGACACATGGAGTGTTTGCTTTTACTTCCAAGACTCTTTCCACCAGATCTTCTACCCAATTCCTGCTCCTGCATGCCCTGAGTCTCTGAGCATCTCCCTCACTTGTTTGGTTCTCCTCTGAAGGAAGAATCAATTCTGAGAATTTCTTTGGCTTGGTTTCAGATGCAGCATGCAGTCCTCTTCTTGTGCTCACTTTGTGATTCCTTGTACACACATACTAAAAATATTCACTCCACTAAAAATATTCCCTGTATGTACTCAGAGCCCAGGAAAAACTTCAGAATTCATGTGGCCCGGTGCTCTGGGCATTTGCACCCAGGTTAGGGACAGGCTGCCTAAGTAATAGCAAGATAAAGTGTTTCTGACATTTTGCTAAGTGACCTCTCATGCTTATCAGTTCCAATGAGATCTCCAGCTCCCAACATCATAACAGGCAGATTCAGTCAAAAGTAAGAGTAACACACAAAAATCTCAATTTTAGAATTTTTAACCGATATTAAGTCTGTCCCATTCCAAAGCCTATGCAATCACAAAAAGTGTTAATAAAAACATTGTGTTTTACTTTTAGTGGTTAAATAATATTGAATAATTATGAAATATATCTAAGTACTGCAATAAGAAAAAAAAAATTAAATTAATACATAAATATATCCATGAATAAATTAAACAATGGTCTTGAGGCAGATATTCTAGTTTAATTTCCCAGAGTGATGTCTTTCCTTGAAGACTACAGTTCTGTCACTGAATTACAAGGGGAAAGATAACATTTTGGTGAGAATATGATCTTCACTAGAGAGCCCTGATAACAGCCAGAGGGAAGGTGATAGCTGAGATTTGTTTCCGAGATCTTCCTAGCCAGCAATGGGAACACCACTGCACCACTAGAAACCAGGAGAAAACAAAATATATCCCCAGTGATGAGCACTATGAACCTGAAGTAACGAAGCTTTCTGAAGTGAATTTTAGCTGAATTTCAGACATTCTCTGGGCAGGCCTTGACTATCAACCTATATTAGCATCAACAACAGCCTCTTCCACAGCTATTAAAGGATTTTTGTTCATTTGTGCTGTAACATTAACTATTTCCTTCAAATGTGGGTATCTTCAGGTTACACTTTGCTAGTATTTCTATTGATAGCATTAAAGGCTCTTGTTCTGATTAGCAACCCAAATAAAATTTCAGGTTCATGTTGCGATTGTTCAGCTCTTGGCAATTTTTCTCACACTTTTACACTTACAAAAACCAGACATGGTGAGCAGGAAAATACTCCAGAGGCAAGATGTTTGAAAGGTAAGTGGGAGAGTAGATTACCAGAAAAATCAAAGACAGAAGAAACATTAGAATTGAGCATCAGTAAGGCCTCAATGTCAACTTTAATGATTTTTGATATTCAAAACCCCTACCCTAAAACCTAAAAATGTTTCTTTCCATTGATATTTCATATTAAAAAGAATTCTTTTTGTATTTTTCTCAAATGAGAACTGGAAAAAGACAGCTGTGCAGGGTCTTCTCCCCAGATCCCCAATCCTGGGGGATTTTCTGGGACTGGGGACTCCCCTGGGCAGACAAGCACTTTTCCATCACTTAAAAATCTTTGAGGCAGCAAACTGTGGCAGAGCTTTATATCAAAAAAACTGGGGACCTGGACAGGAGGCAGTCAAATCCAGAATTAGAATTTCAAAAGTACCAGTGAGATGGCACCTGTTTATCTTAGCTTAGTCTATTTTTAACTTCATTCAGTTGGATGGCAAACTTTGCTGGATGCAGATCTGTCTCCAGAAAAACTAACATAGCATTTACAAAAACAAGGTAATTTGAAATCCTTCTCTGTCTGGTAATTTGCTGACTTGAAGTAATTTCCAAGGAGACTTTCTGAAAGCTGTCCAATAGCTTCTGGCATTTAGGAGGGAGGCCACACTCACTTTATATGGGTCAGCACTGCCCTCAGATATGTGATTTTAATTTCAGTGAGATTCCTATGCTATGCACCATCATCCAAGAACAAAATTAATTAAGCCCTTTGTGTCCAATTATTGGTTCTTTTAAGCTGTGTTGAATTAACTCGCTTCTTCCCAAAAGTATCTGTTCAATCTGCTAAAATTCTGATCCTCTTTATCTGATGACAAGCACCATGCCAGAAATCTTAGAGGAAATGCCATCACCTCTATCCTTCTGTTTCTACTCCTGTCCAGTATCTGATTTTACATCAATACAATGTAATGAAAATCTGAATTCTTAATTAATTAGGTTCATTTCAAATCTGCTTTATTTTGTTATTGAAACACCTCCCTGACAACTTCTTAATGTATTTAAGGGCATGAATAACCCAAGGAAAGAATCCTAGGGACATCAGAGAGACACATGAATTCAGTTAAAGACAGCCTTAAACAAGACAGGGATCACAGAAATATCCAGAAAACTCATATCTAATCCTTGAAGTGCCCATATTCCTACCAATAAATTAATATTTTTTCCATGAGTTTAGGTTCTGTATCTGTTCTGATAAACACAGAAGTTTAATGGCAACTCTCATTCCCGTTGATGGTTCCATTGATGAACTCCATTGATGGTTACTTTTGCTGCACAGTAATTTCTTAAACACCCAGCCCAAGAGATCAAATTTTATTAACAATAAGAATTAATTTCACTAGCAGATCAAATACAACCATGACTTTCTTGCAGCTGTTAAAATTGTTCAAAATATTTCTTCCTGTTGGGGCAAAGCAAGACCAAGCTTAGTACCTACATTTCCAAATATTTTCTTTATATAAAAGCACAAATAATTTTTTCCGTAGAGAGTCTAGAATAACTGTTTTGGAGAGCGAACCAATAATAAAATCATGGTGAAATTTATTCCTGAGGAAAGAGCACTGATAGCTAGGACATGACTCCCACAGCAGGGCTAATTGTGACTGAAACCATGTCATGGCATCCAGGAGCATCCTTGGCTTCAGATGCACATCCTGGCAATGCCCTAATTTCAAAACAGGGAGCTTGACATGCACCATTTCCTTTTTCCACTCTTCTCACATCCTGCTTTCCACAGCAAGGAAACTCAGATTGAGTTTAGGAGGTTTCCTAAAGGAACTTTTCTCTGAAAAGTTTCAGTATCAGAAGATTCAGCAAATATGCAACAGTTCTTTAACTCATTCAGAAAAATGCTGATCAGCTGCAAAGATCTTTACAAGGGTTACTTAAAGTCAATGATTGCATCAGGCTGCAGGTGACTATCGCACAGACCAATTATTCTCTTTTGAAACTATCAATATTGAACTTTCTGCTGCACAGACACAGATATTTGCACCAAAAGAACAAAATCCAGGGAAGATGTGGCAGATGCATTTCTGCTTTTTTGTATTTACTGTTCCACAGTCACCTATTGATTTCAACGTGCTGGTGATTTAGCTTTAACATTTTTAGCAGAATTTTTTGCCCCAACTGACCAAACTCTTTGGCAGCATTGCTGCTTGGAAAACGGAAACTGCACTGCCAAAATAATTGCCTAGGATAAGGATAGATCCAGTTTCTGGAAAAGGCATCATACTTTTAAATTGCCAGTTTTCACCTGTCCAATGCACTGTGCACTTTGGCTTAATACAGCCTAAGCTGACTCCAGTGAAAACAGAAAATGTCAAGACCAAAGCTCCAGCTGGGAAGGCAACTGAGGGTGTCCTGTCCCATTTGAGACTGGAGGCCTGGAAAATAAAGCGTGTGCTGAGTGTGCTCAAAATATCCATGTGCAAGTAGGGGAGAAAAAGGAGTTTACTTAGTAAGTGTAAAGACCAACATTTTAATAATTCCTTCTACTTTTATTGGCTACTTCAGGTAGTTTGGGTTTGCTTTTTTGAGGTTCTGTGCAATTTCCGTTTGACAGGTGCTTCAGATTCCTAAAAATAAGCTCTTCCTGTACCTTAAATTATCTTTTATTTCTCTTCACTATTTAAGTGTTAGAATTCTGTAGAAAGTAGAATTTGGCTTATACTTTAGTACAGCCTCCTTTCAAAAAAATCTTTTATTCACAGAATGTAAGAAAAAAGGATCCATGAAGTTTTCCAATTACCCTCTGTCACCTCCTGTAAAAATATTCCTGTGTTAATGTCAATAATTTTCTTTATTCATAAATTCTATAAGAAGCAGCTAAAAGGGACTGTTCATATCCTCAAAAGTGTTAGAATTTGGGTTCTAGAAATCTTTCATTTAGCCCTCCACCAAAAAAAAAAAAAAAAGAAAGGTTGTGCTCAGGTGAGGTTTTCTTCCTCCTCACCTCCCTTGGTTCAGATGCAGTTCTCATTTCCAGTCATACTAAATGTTTACAATTACTTTTGAAGGTTCTTCTGGGACCTTATCACACATGAACAGTCTCCACCATCTCAGAGAGATAGAGCTCTCAAGTCACCTCCCTGTTTCGTTGCTAGTGTGAGCAGATAGAAGCGTCACCTGGAAATCAATCTCACCTTCAATTCTTAACCTGCTTTAACTATTATGCTATTGAGCAGAAAAAAATCACTACACCAAATCTCCTGGAAAATATGCCCCTTCTCAATATAGGCAATATTCTAAAATGAAGCCTCACATGCAAAATTAAAAAAAAAAAAACAACTGAAATCTACAAATCCAGCTTGCTCTCACTTAGCAACGTTTCAGCTCGAGCCCGGACAATGCAGATATTGTTCTACCTTGCGCTGACAGCAGGAATCTCTGGGATGTTCAACAACACATGGAGCCATCTGATGAGAGATCAGGCAGCTGAAGGCAGAGGCAGATGAGCTCCTCCAGGAGCAGCCCCTGTGAGCCTGATCCTACAAGGTGCCGAGAGCCTCGACTCCCGCTGCCCGCGCTGGGAATCCAAAGCAGACGAAAAGTTGCAGGAGATGATCAGTATCTGAGACACGGGCCCTTCAGGGGCTCAGATTTTAATTGCCTGGCTCTCAGTGCAGATGTGCAACAGGAATAAAACTTCCTGCAGCTCTGAGGAGCTGTTACGTTGGAAGAGAACGTGGCCAAATCTTAATGGTTATAGGGACATTAGATCCCCCTAAAACATAGGAGCCAGCGAGACAGATGAGCAAGTCTTGAAAGCAAAGTCCATAAGTGCACTAGCCAAGAGTGATAGCTAATTTGCCTGTGGTTCAAATTACAAAATCATCTCTCCTCCAAGGAGCCATGGAGGAAAACCAGCTGTATAAGGTACAAAACAAGCAGGGCTCTGAGGCAGTTTTAACACAAGGGCAGCGTTTCTGTAGATGTGCATCCACGATGTCTGCAGCACAGGCAGTGGCAGAGTTAAGATAATGTGCCTGCAGCTGACGGGGGCTCCATCTAATTGTGGTGCTCAGGGGTGTTTCTGTCTCTCAAGGCCATGAGCAGATGCTGCTCACAGAGCCTTCTCCTCCCCTCTGGGCAAACCGTGTCAGGAACAGGACTCCCTGATTCAGGAGGATGCCCTAGTCCAGAGCTCATTTAATTTGTGTTCCCTTTTTGCCCTTCTTCATATTCTTGCACTACCTCTGGTTGTGTAGCAGCACTTCCAGGAAAAGATTAACACCTTCCCCCCTCAGTCCATTCACCAGCATTTGTTACTATATTTTAGCTTGGTTCCCAAAGCACTGTCCTCCAGAACAGGGTTTGAAGACTTGAGAACAGAGATGAACACTGAATCTACTTCTTGTTTTTTAATTTTATTTCTTCCCCATCTAAGAGCTCTGTACTGTTATACAAAAGATCTATGCTATAATTATTTTTAATTAAAATTAATATGACTGTGATGCACTTAGATAAGCTCTGCATTTCTACCTTCAGCCAGCTTTTTACCTAGAAGGTTTTTTTGTTTGTTTTATTTTTTATCATTTGCACTGTTAGGTCTGTACCTGGTCACAATTAGCTGGTCATGTCTAAAACATTACGAAATTTTTGTTTATTTACTGTTTTTGAAAATGTATGTCAAGCAACTATTAAAGAAGACTTACTCTTAAAAAGCTGCATAAATAAGCTATTGTTCATACACCTTATTTGATAGCAGGACAAGGATCCACTTTACAAATTCATGACCCAGCAAATATATATAAGTGAAAATAGGTAGCTAAGCAAGGTATATGAAAGAAGAAAAATGACATATGAGACCAAATAAAAAAAGATCCTTTCAACAAAAAAACACTAAATATGTATGGCTATTCCAGATGTTTGCTGAGATGAAACAAAACATGCAGCAATTGTTAACAGATTGATGATGGAGGATTGAAATGGATGGGGGAAAAAAAATTCCAAGGCATTGAATATATGTGACACCTGAAGGCTTCAAGGTCAGGCTGGGAGCCCAAGAGAACAGAGATTCCAGGATGTCTATCATCCATCAGGCACAAGCACAGGGCTGAAGGAAGCCCAAGAGCAGGGAAAACATCGAGGAACATTTGTGAACAGGAGGGGGATGAGCATGGCCAAACATATGGAAGAATTACTGCACTTTCTTTGTGGATTTACTTTTACCTCCAAGAAGATAAAGAGCAAGATCCCAGAGCATTTAAATGCCTTGTGGCTTAGGATCCAAGGTTTTGGAACTGATTACAAGGCCCACAAAGACTGCATTTTTCACCTCTGCAGTAATAAGAACCTCAAGTTGCAAGCAGCTGAATTGATTATGTAACAGACAAAAACCAGCGTATGGCATTTTGATGTCTTTGTTTTAATCCTGCAGTTCCCACTTGTAACATTAAAATACATCAAGTCCTCTAATAGTTGTCCATCTTTGTTCATTACTCTTGGAAGTGTTTAGCTAAACAAGAAAAATGCACATTTTTTACAAGTTCTCATCCCATGTTTCAAGCATAAAATAACAGGCTTGCTTGTGTCTCCTTACGAAATAGGGCTTAACTGTGCTGCAGCTCCTAAATTGTACCTAAGTCCCCTGCTGCCCTCCACATCAGTATTGAAATCTCTATTGTTTAACTTCACTTGTTGCTCTGACTGGTGCTGAACAAATTTAGAATCTCTGGGTTATTTTTTTTTCACTTTCATCCACTCAGCAGTATTTATTGTGAATCCTGGCACTTTGATACTGGGGGAATAATAGCAGACCCCAGTAAAATCAAACAGAGGTGTTAGGTTCAAGGACAGCACTGTTTCCCATATTCTGGCTATGTTTGCCACGAGGGTAAGTTGCAGCTGAGTGAAGACAGACTCAAACTCCTATTCCAGAACAAACAGGTCTTTCTGTTCCCAAACACATTTTAGCTTATCATGAAAAATGATATGAGACTCCTATGCAACATAATAAAGATGAGCTCCAACTATGTAGAGTCAACTTGTGAGCCTAAATGAGCAGGGAAGAAAGTGACAGTTTTTTCTCTGTGTGCTAAATTCTATATTTATACATATTAATGTTTTTCTATCTGAATTGTTCACAAAAAAATGGACTCTGAAGTGGTTGATTATCAGTCAGGAACTGAAACCTCGGAGCCATCACATATATTGTCATGAAAATGAGCTCAGGAGCTTTAAAAAAGCCACCAAAACTAAATAAAATTCCAAGGAACAGCCTCACTAAGGCAGCATGGTAATGGACATCCAGAGAAAAAAAATTGCAACCTCTTTCACCTCAATATTTTTTCAGAAACATGTTAGTAAAAACCTGAAAATCCTTCTAGATTGACCAGTGAGTACAGAGCTGCTGATCCTCTTTTCTTTTTCTGATTGTTACCCACAGGTGAATATCAGTCACCCTTTAATAATTGTCACTGTTCAGACTCTTACCCTTTCCTACAAAAGCTACTTCTGGCCCCAAAGGCAGGATCCTGGCTAAGGGATCTGACCTGGTTCAACTGCTCTTAGCTGCTCCTCTACCCCTGGAAAGGAAATGAATCAAAACTTCCACAGGGATGTGAAGACTGATTACATTTATCTGTATTTTCTCCTGCCGAAGCAAGGGCATTCCATGGTGATGGAGGGCATAAACTTGCCCAGTTTCAGCAAGAAATGGCAATACTTGACTGATCTTACAAAACTTTCCAGAATAAAAGTGAAAATATGTACAAATAGAAGTGAAAATTTTATATGATTCCTCACAGTGAGAAGTGGCAATATTTTCTATTTGTGCTTCACTCACTGGAGTGCTTTCAAAACCTATGAACCTATGGTTTCGAAAAACCACCATCCCTATGCTATTTCCAGCTACCACTGAAATCCCTCACCTCTGTAGAGCTATTGTAAAAGTCTTACCCAATTCTCACAATTTAAAGTGGATCCAAATCGAAGCTTTCTAGTTTTACTCATTACAAAATTGAAGAGCATGTCCCTGGGTAGGTTAGAGCACAGGACTAAGAATCACACACAATTACTATTTATTTTACACACTGTGGTATCTGAGCACTTAAACAAGATGAGAATCAATTTCTCAGTTTCTAAAATCAAATTTTATGAACTGTGGTCATGCACTACCAATTTTAAGACCCAGGCAGTGTCACAAACACACTTAAAACCACCAGAAAACGAATTTATTAGCAAGATAAAATGTATTAGGTGAGAGCTACTCGAGAATACAGTAAAAAGAAAAATTATTCTCAGCACCAAGAGAAGGAAAATAGAAAGCCTTGGGGAATGAGAAAAACATAGGTGGATGCGTGGAATTCTTTTATTCTTTTTCTACTTTACTCTTTTATAGATTTCTCCCCCCACTACAGGTAGTGGAATAAGGCTTCTTGAAATTTCTGGCATAAATGCCTTTGCTGATACAGAAGGAGAATTGAAACCTACTACCCAAAAACATCAAACACTGACACAGATTCACCACTGCACAAAAAAAAAAAAAAAAAAAAAAAAAAAGAGTTGCAATCCCAAAGGGGTTTAAGCCAAGCTTAAAACCTTGATGCTGCTTTATTCTGAGCTAAACATTGTCATCCTTGTCCTTTCTTACTCTGCGGGAGCCTTTATCAGTGCACCCCACCCTGGGCTCTGCTCTCCCAGCTCCCACAGCAGATTTGGGACTTACTGAGGCTAATTCAGCAGTGCTGCATTTCCTTAGTGGAATAAGTTCAAAAGAAAGCCCAGAAAATCCAAAGCAGAAAGAAACAGAGCAGAGACAGGCTAGGAAGGATTTTCCAGGGATATATATTTTTTTTCAGTTTCATTGCTGAAAGGATTTTAGGTTCAGAGGTACAATCATGATAATTTAATCTGACTAAATTTTATGGTTTGTTATGCAGCAGCTCCAGTTTGTAACCCACTGAGTAACCTTGTCACTGCCCCTCTCAGGAGCCTCTGCAGGGGTGAGAATACCATTCTGTGATCTGAGATCTCTTGATCTCCAAAAGCTGGATGCCAGCCTTGAGAAAACTTGGCTATTTGCCAAATAGTATGAAAAAACCAGCTCCATACTGATATTTCACATGAGAAATAGCTGAGCAAAGTAAGTGTCATTTTGGGGTAAATCCAGTACAAGTTTTCTTTCCCTTTTTAAAATTAGAATTATCTCCTTTTTACTGTCAGGCCTAAGTCAAAGCTAGAATATTTTAGCCCATGAAGAAATTTCAGGAGTAAAATCTTGCCATTATGCTGAGCTGACAACATAGTATTTCAGGAAAATATTTGGAATAATATTTGGAAAACATTTCCAAAATATTAACACCAAAAAATTAATATTAATATTATCTTGACAGACATGGTGAAAATACTATTCAGTTGAAAAGTGTCTGCCTGAGATTCTCACCTCATCTTGTCCTGGCTTTTTTCCACCCTCTGCTGCAATTAAAACTCCATTAACAAATCTAAAGAAAACCATCCTCTAGCCCACCTAATATCCTTCCCTGCCAACCTCAGCAACTCCTCTATCTAAGCATAATTCTAATTTTCTTCAAGGCTCAGAATCTTACATTTGTCATGTTCAGAAAGGGGTCTGAATCCATGAGTTTTTGTGGGTACTTTGGGGGCAACCTGAAACTACTTTTCATAAAATACTTCCCATGTAAGTCAAAGCCCAGAATTTTGACAGCTACATTGCAAGAAGCTGAACTGTTGTTTTGGAAAAATAGCTTTTTTAACAAAATGGCTGCTGTATAAAATACTAAAGGCTTTGTTTGTGGTGATAAGCATTTCTGTAAGCAGATGCAGTTAAGAATTAGATCAAGACATGTTAAAGCTGACTTAAAAACACAATCTTCTAAGGCAGGAAAAGTTAGAAAAAATACATCACTTTTCTTATTTTACATTAAGTTCATAAATATCAGGAGTATCTTTATAAATACATTATGGTATGGAAGAAATCTATCCTTAGGTATTTGGTAGCTTTTTTACTGTACTAAATTAGCTGACCTCAGAAAATGTGTTTTGCTCCTTGTGCCTCAGTCCCTACCCCATCTCCCTCTTGCAAAATATTTACAGTAGGATCCTATTCACTTATTGCTTCATGAGGACAGTGTATATTTATTTTTGCCAGCAGAAATCCCAAAGTATGTCTTTATTTCCTGACAATAATCTTTACAACAGCAGTAAAGGGGAAGGAATAACAGATCAGAAGCAATGAAAAGAGCTGTCAGAAGTTATCAATAAAAAATATTCCAAGAATCCCTGTACTCTAAACTTCCACTTTGAAGCAGCTGTTTAAAAAAAAATAAATCTCTTTATCTGTTTGCTATTTGTGTTTTGTTAATAATTTAACAGAGCTGTCAGTGCTGGGGTGGCATCAGTGCATCACTGCAGTGATTCTCTAAGCTGCACAATGCAGGATTCCTTTGCTCCTTACAGCAGAATCATTTCCTTCCTCATGCAAGAGCAAACAGTCCCCAGCTGTTCAGACAGGTATTATTGAAATATAAGATTATGAAAATTGATTAATTTCTTCACTCTGCAAATCCTCTCCAAAAGAAGGCAAAACATATTCAGATTAAAAAATAAATAAATGCTAGAATCAATGAATGCTAAATTCAGTCATTTTAACTGAGCAATAAGACCTGTAAACTTTCCTTCCCTGCCCAATAGCCTAAAGACTCTCCAAGTGTTATCAATTATTTTATTTATGATTATTTTCAAGCCTCTAATGCAGATGATTCTCAATCTCTGTAGCTGATTAATTGGCACCTCTTACCACACTGCATGAAAATTGGAAAACATGAAAAATTTTCACTGGAGGCCCTCCTGTGAATGAAATCAAGCCCACCAGCGCTGCTGCCTGTTCATTGTGATCCTGCTCCAACCTTGCAGCCCATCTGAAATCTGCAGTCATTTGCAACCCATCCAAGTCTGCTCATGTTCTCATAATTCCCAACACCTTCTGTGAAGGAGTGATCCCCAAATTATCCCAGTGCTCAAACAGAGCCAGTCATCTGATGAAAACAACAGGCTGAGCACCAAAGGGCATCGTTTCACAGCTCTGAAATATGATTCAAAACTTACAAATGATACATAAGCCCTGCTGCAAACCAGATTGACAGGCATTCCCCTCTTTCCAAAGGACCCAGGCTTTAATCTGGCGTGCTAGAAATCCTGACAAGCCAAGTGTAACACTTTCAAATGGTGTTAGAGCTCAAACACTGAGAACTTAAAATAGGTTACACACAGATTATGTACAGAGAGAGCCAGGGGGAGAGAGATGGCTCATAAAACAGGCTCAAAGTGCTTCATTTTGCTGCCTCAGACAATTCCTTTAATAGAAAGTATTTCTGCTGCAAGGAAGAGGCTTGGAGAAGGCCTTTCATAGAGTAATTCTATTAATGTGCATATTTATTACTTTCCCAGTATAACCTCATGAAGAATTGTGACTGGCTGTGCCAATCCCTGGAAGGATGTGTCCTTCCTCACGTGTGCTGCTCCTTTCCAGGCCTTTTTGCAGGCAGAGTGATTCCTGCTCCCAACTACTTCCACAGCCTGTGGTTTGTGCCATTAAAAGAAGAGAGAAAAAAAAAAAAAGGAAATTTTTGGAGTTACACCAAGCTTCCCTTCTCCCTGTCCATTTCTTTACCCCAGTGCACTGGAAAAAGCTCTTTGCCACACACTGGCAGCTAAAAATAATCTGAACTAAGATTTTTTTTTCCCCCTCTTTCCTCTGTATTTGTTCAAGGGATTTAAATGACAGTAAGACAAATGACATATTAGGATATATTCAGCTTTTGGCAGGTTACCTAACAAGATTTTCCAGCAGAGTTTATGTCCTGTCAGATGTTATGTATGATAATTATTGAGTATTTATGCAATAATATTTATGCATTACGACCTTTGCTTCATCTTTCAAATTTCCTTCTCTTTCTACCTAAAAAAGTATTCTTATTAATTAAAGGAAGTCACAAGAGCAGATGCCTCTCAGCTTTTCTGAAAACACCTGAGTCACAGCACTGAGCAGCAATGGTCTTCTTGGAAACATTGCCACAACTGAATTATGGCTCTAAACATTGAAACTGATTGATTAGGGGCTTTGTGAGCATTTCTAATACAGGTTGTAAATAGCCACATCTCTTTTTCACTTGGGACCAATGCAACTTTTTTCACCCCTCTTGATTTAATTTGAATTTACAGTAATTTTGCAATTATAAGCTGCACCTGATTATAAGCAGCACATCTGGGTAGCTGGGTAGACCACGGGATTTGTCCATATATAAGCCGCACCCAAATATAAGCCGTACTTTTTTTTCTTTCTTTTTTTTTTTTTAAGTGAGGATCCATGGGCGACAAAGTAACGAGTTAGTAACAGAATCGCGCCAGCATGGGGTTTGGTGTCAGGTGCTCAAGTTGCAAACAGTTTTCATAGACCAGCAAAGCCTTTAAAGGCAGCCCCAGGCACCCTCCCCGACTAGCTCTCACTTCTGGGTTGACATTTCACTGGGATTTGTCCATAAATAAGCTGCACCTGATGATTAGCCGCACTACTGGGGTAGGCTGGATTCTTCAATGAAAAAGGTGAAGCTTATAATCATGAAATTACTGTAATTACCATTAACTATACCTCTCAAATAAATAAATAAATAACAAATCTTACTCTAAGATGAATCCATCGAATTATCTTACAGAAAACATTTTGGTTTCTCCTGCACCTCACACTCTTCACTTGAGCCTTTCTGGCTACGTGTAACTAACCAAGTACAATCCTACCATACCATTTCAATAAATAACCTAATTTTCAGTTCCTCAATAGCCACAGTTAAGCATAGTTTAAATAATAAAACATATTTCATCTTTACCTGGTGTTTTAGGTACTCTCATCAGGGGTAGAAATCCCGACCTCCAGATAAGCTGTGGAACAGGAGAGAAAGGGAATAGCATCAATACATTCTCCACCTGAAAGAGATGGCAAAAATCACCACAAGATATCCCTGAACTCAAGCAGCTCCTGTTGGGGCTCTGATGGATAATTACTGTACAGGTGTATCCAACACCTCTCAGGATCTACTTGAAAAATTCCACTGAACTTCTGACAATAACTACTTTTTATTTCCCTCTCCACTTGCAAGCATAACCCTGCCATATTCTCTACACATATGAAACATAGCCTCAGAATTAGTGACAAGGACAGAATTTAACAGCAGTTCTGCAGTGTGCTCAGAGATTCCAAAAGGAATCCTCAAATCCAAGTGTGTACAAGTCTTTGAAAGAATCCATCTAAAATCTAAATTTAAAACACATCACAGCATAAACCACTAATTATTGTCCTGTAGCAATGAGAAATCTTTACTGCAAGAGATGCAGACCCTCCACTCTCCCCATTGCCTGTTGGGGACAATATCTCTGACTGAAAATTTATCTCTAAGAGACACTGCTCACTTTCAAAAACCTCCAGAGAAAAGATAGAAAACCTAGATATCTTCTGATAAAGAGAAATCATTGTAAAGAACAACTTCTCTCCCCCAATTCCCTGTATGGCCATTTGTGAACACCATCCACTGGTTCTCGTCACTACTTGTGAGTTCCTTTTAGAGGATTTGGGAAAGGCAAAACTAACAAGAAAGCAAGTATTATGTGGCTTAAATTCTCTATAAAAGTGTCCATACCAGGAAAAGGAAATGTTTCCATCTGTATGCTCTTATTTAATTTCTAAGTTTCCTTAACTCTGTGATCAGGTGTAAACCCCTTCCCAATTCATTCTGAAAATTCCACTATTTCCATGCTTCCCCTCCAAGCAAATAAATCCTGTCTCCTGGGGCCAAAGCATACTGACAGTTCTAACACTGACCAAAGGGATTCTCTGAGCCAGGCACATTTTAGAGAAAATGCAAGGGAAGGTGACAGGCAGGCTCAGTCTGGGTGATGTTTAACACATTCCTGGTCCCTCTCTTCCACTGATACACAGGAAAGTTTTTCACATTTTAACTTCCCAAGAGTAAAAACAACAATCCCAGTGGATCTCCTGACTTCTTGCTGCTCAAGCCACCTCCCTGAAGAGAGGCTGATATAATGCAGTGTAATTTATGAACCACTTCAGACACAGTTTGTCCAAATGTCTTTTGAAAACTTGCTCTGGCAAGTATAAGAGCTACATTAGCACTATGCTGCTAAAACTGCCTCGAGGGTTATCAAACTATCCATCTGTCTTTCATGGAAACTGGGGGTGGATAAGAGCTCATAGGTGCTTAGCTCATATCTCTGCCAACACAAAACTGCTCCATGCTGTGCTCCCAGAGGTTTGTCCAGTTTTTAATCGAGTAAAGAAGCTCCCACCATTTCTCCCACTGGAAAAACTATTCCCTACCATAAAAGATTTCACTGCAAAGAAACAATTCCTGACACTTAGCCTAAAATATTCCCTTGCTGACATTTTTACATTCATCTCTATTTTATACATACATATATTTATATATACATGCTACACAACAAAAGCCAAACTGCTCCCACTTACATCATACAGGCCTTGAAAAGTCAGTCCCATTGCCTTGGTGTAAGGCTGGAAAGAATTTCTTCTCATGCTTTGTTCTTTGGGATATCTTAGTGGGGGTAACAGCTTGATTTTCATTACACACATTAAAAGAATAAATTATATAAACTGTCAGAAAGCCTCACATCAAATGAAAATCTGCAATTCTGCATTAGCTGGACCCTTGTTGAAAGTTATTTTAAAAAGCAATAGGTGCTGGGGAGTGTGCAGGTAGCAGAATGATGTCATTTACCAGCAAACAGATGCACTCTGCAAATTTTTCTCATTGCAAGAAGTTCATTTCTGTGTAGAGCTCTCCTTCTTAGTTCTTCAAGTCCAATAAAAGGTGCCAGAAACAAAACCAGCAACAACCACACTCTAGACATGTAGATCCCTTAGCTCCTTGCAGTAGTGTTTAATCAGAGGATGTTCTATATTTACACTTTTTAAAATTTCTGAACAGTCATCTTTAAGGATTGCAGCCCCATGGCACATGGGATAGAGGGATTAATAAATCCTACATCACCAGGTGCACAACGGTTTTGCTAATCTTGCTTTCCTAGATATTCCCTAAAAATAATCTTTTTAAGAAAATCCTGTTCCTTCAAAATTCCTTTCAAAGCAGGAACCAGCAAAGCAATTTTTCTTTAAGTTTTAATCTGGATCACTTTGATTATTGATCAGATTGTTCAATTCAATTTTCTGAAAAATTCTACCATAAGTAGTTCTAGAAAGGGGGTGTATGCTTCAGAGTTAACATCTTTATATGTGAAATAAAAGCTGAATTTGAGCCCTGGTAGATATTAAAAACAGATGATTTTTTTTTTTTATGACTTTCACTGACAAGCCCTTCCATTAGTTTGCTCTTTAGGTTTGCCAGAATTACTTGTGACATTTTATTCATTGGCACAATAACTGTAGGTCATTTTCAATAACCCATGGCTAGCCCCATACAAAGAGATTAAGCAAATTCCCTTATTTCTCATGGGAAACGTTAAGGTCAGTGTTAAGGCTGTAGCAAGATGGAAGGGTTAAAATTCCACCAGCAGAGCTTCTCCAGCAATTACAGATGGAAAGCAAAAGAAATTCATGTTAATTACACCAGTCCCTCAGGAAGGGGGGAACAAAAATTTGCACAATGAAAAAATATCTTACTTCTTTTTAAAGTGGAGAACTGAAGCAATTTATTATCCTCTGTTAGTCACAGCTCCTGTGAGAAAGGAATGCTGCAGAGACCTCAAAACCAGAACATCGGATGTGGTACCCCTGACCCAGTTTTGGTCATCTCTACCTCCTGCCATCATCTGATTTTCAGGGAAAATGCTACTGTGGCTGGAGTTGTAGGAACAGTGAGAGAAGCCCACAAAAGTCTCACAGCAGATTCACTACCTTGCTGTCTTGATCTCTCACAAATCTCTGCTATAGCTGAGACAAAGGTCTAGGCTGAGCCTATCTCCTGATGGCTTGGGTGTCACTACAGTAATTTCACAACTATAAGGTGCACCTTTTTGACTAAAATTTTGACCGAAACCCGGAAGTGCGCCTTATAATCCGGTGCGCCTTATATATGGACAAAGTTTGGAAATTTGCCAACCTAGAAGTGCGAGCCACGAGCCGAGCCACACCAGCCAGGAGCGAGAGGGAGTGCTGGGGCCCACGGCACAGGGAGGGCACCTGGGGCTGCATTTAAAGGCTGCGCCGATCCATGAAAAATGTTTGCAAATTGAGCACCTGCCAGTAAACCCCGCAATCGTGCAATTCTGTTTCTAACTTGTTACTTTGTTGCACACGGATCCTCGCTGCAAAAATAAAGTGCGCCTTATAGTCCAGTGTGCCTTATATATGGACAAAGTTAGGAAATTTGCCAACACCCAGAAGTGCGCCTTATAATCCAATGCACCTTATAGTTTTTTAATTACTGTAATTAAGGACAAGGAATTTACAATAGATATTAAATTTGGACAATTTCTACTTAGACAGCACCTCGTAGTGCAGGGCAGCTCCCAGCTCACCCCAGCTCCACCCTTTGGATTTGTTGCTCCATTCATTCAGCCTCCAGGTGACTCCAGTGCAGAACAAGCCACATCAGCAGAGCTGAAAGGATGGAAAGCTTTACATGTGAGGAATTCCTTTTACACAGCTCCTTACACCTCCAGATCCCTTAAAGAAAAGCAGGGCAGCAGTCTGACAAAAAACATGCTGCCTGAGCTACTGCATTTTGAGTTTGCAGTGCCATAGAGATTATGAATGCCCAAATCAGCACTTTTTATTCCTCTCCTTGTTTTTTAAACCTAAAATACTTTCCCTTATGGATCTAGTTTGTCCTTCTGACCTGCAGAGTGTGGCAGCTCTGCAAAAACAGGCCTTCAACAGTGGCTTTGTGAGAATATAAGTACAGCTCATTGAATCAAGCCAGAAGTTCCTCTGTTTATTTATTTAACTTTGCTAATGCAAGATAGCCCCCTTAGAGCTTACCTGCAACTGGAGGCTAGGATTTTTCTGGGTTTTGGTTGTGTTGGATTTCTATTTTACTTTTCTGATTTTAAAGAAACCCAAAAACCCTAGATAAAATTAATCCCTCAGTAATAATGCTGTAATTCAGTGTACAGATGATAGTTAGATGCTGTTGCAACCAGAAATTATGATGACATGGTAATTATATTAACAGTTTTCTCATTCAAACTAATTTCTCTGAGAATGGAACCTGAAAATCTGAGTAATGAAATCCTGGAGAAAGGGCTCTGTTATTCTTGCAAAACTGAACTGCTTTGCTTGCAGATAAGGGACAAGTTAGCTAAAAAGAACAGGTCTGAAATAGCAAAAAGGACAAAACCACAGAGATACCTAAAACAGAAACGTGGGATAAAATGATATTTTTCTTTACTCCACAAAGCTTTAACATGCCTGTTTGAGAAAAAAACCCAACATTTTAAAGGTAAATATCTAAGATCAGGCAGATATGAAGGTGTTATCCATGGGCAGGATTGTCCAGCAAGTCACGCATATTTTGAGATTATTAGAGTAAATCTGAAATGTAACTGTGAAATAACATTATGTACTTCTGCCACTGCTGCTGCACGTGGAAGAAAACATAACAGAAGTAGAATGGTTCTCCCAAGTACCATTACTAGTAAATTTGAGAGATGGAGCTTTTTAAATCTGTAAATCTCAATTCCTCCCTTATCACCTCTATCTGTGAAAGCAGATATTGTAGAAGAAACTGGATTATTCAAACAGTACAGAAAATCCAGCTCACAGTGTTGAAGTGCATGGTGGTAAGGGTTTGGTTTGTTATCATTTCTCATGCCTTGTAAGAAAACCACCAGGGACACGCTTTGCAACACAAACTTTTCGAGATTTTTGTGGTAACTGTAAGTTTAGGAGACAAACTGCATTTATTGAGGAGGAGGGTCCAAGACAAAATATGAGTCTATTCCCAGGCAACTGAAATTTCCATTCACATTGAAAGATTTTGGGAAGACATTCCAAAGTTTTGCCGAAACCTAAAAGAGCTCTTGCTGCAGATTCTGAAGGAAAAGCTGATGGCTGATGAATGGCCAGGCTGCAGGAGTAAAACTCTTCCAGTAAGGGTTCTTGGCAGGTGTCTGCAATTCTGAGGGGCATGAGGCTGGTGCAGGCATCCAAGTGCTGCTTATCCATGTCCCTGGAAAGCACTCTTGCTGTAAGACTTTACATTTTCAGCTGGAAACATTTACACAGCTGGAATATTTGCCCTAGTCCTGCAGGAGAAGCATATTATGGTGGATTCTCCATCCCTGGAAGTGTTCAAGGCCCGGATGGATGGGGCTCTAAGTAACCTGATCTAGGGGAATGTGCTCCTGTCCGTGGTGGGAGGGATGGAACAAAATGGTCTTTGAGGTCCCTTCCAAGCCAAATCATTCTGTGATTTTGGGATTTACATCAAATATGATGAATGGTCATCATGGATCATTTAAAAGAGCAAGACACCTCAAGTGGACAGTCTCAAACTAGTCCATAATTCCCATACAGAGGCAACAACATCAGCAACAGTGATAAAAAAATAAATAAATTTCACAGTTGTAAGATTTTAATCCATATTTGTAATGGTAAGTATGGGGATCTTCTGTTGTCACTGAACATCATTGTTCTGATTCAATTCCTGCTGGGAGAGATGCTATCACCTAGCACCAATGCTATAATTCAGGATTAGTTTGAAAGCTTAGGGAAATCCCTAATTCATTTCACACATATGAGAAAGCATTTTGGAAAGAGGCAGCCTGGCTAGTTTTGTCATTTTTTCATGTCTTCCTTGTGGCCTTCTTTTATTATTACTTTTTCCTGTGGTTGAAAAAGCTGAGTTCGCTTTTCATCTTCTAAACAGCCCAAACATTTCAGGAAGGATGAACAAAAAGATGTTGATTTTTCACATTGGATGGCTTCAGCTGAGCTCCAGATTTAGAACTATGGGCTGGCAAATGCCCTGCTCCAATTTTATTTTTTAATGAGATACGCAGAGTAAGTGCTTTCTCAGATTATTGCCTCCCAACTTGTATGATTTAATCATGATATATGTCTTGAGTTTGGATTCTGTATTTGAATTCTAAACTTGGAAGTTTCACCCTCCAAGTCCTTAGGATACTGACTAGTATGAATTACTCACTGTCTCTGCATTTTTCTCTCAAATTGCATGGGGCTGGTGTTCAGATCAACATTTCTAATCGTGGTTTTTGTGATCCCACTAGTACTCTGAAGAAGCTACAGTGGCTGTATCTGCCTTCTCCTCTCTTAGATCTCCAACTTTGGATAAATGCCTTGGCTGCAAAAATGAAACCTGTTCAGGTGAAAGCGCATGGGTGGCAATTCACTTTGACAGCCTGGGATAAAACCTGTACATTTTACACCAAATTTGGTGAGGGCTTCCCCAGTATCTTTATCACTCTGCACTTCCAGAAGGGGCCTTGCACCCTTTAAGGGCTTCCAGGAATGGTGAGAAGAGGTCACCCAGCCAGCACACCTGAGCAGGGCTCAGGTTGTACCAGAGCTTTTTCAGGAGCCCAACAGAATGTCACAGCATGCGTGCAAAGGAATGAGGGAAATGACACCAGAAACTAAGGACAAAAATAATTTTATAGAAATACACCCCTGACAACAGTGCAAGGAAAGCCATCATCTCCTCCAGGTTCCAATCCATCTGAATGCTGAAACCATATTTGTCTTTGGCATCTGGCAATGTCATTTAATACATTCTTATGGCCCTGCATGCAGTTAAGCATGCACTGTATATTATTTTATGGTGTTTGGATTGGACTCATACTTTCTGGGTACAAGTATTCATGTTTTTGCAGATTCTTGTGTAAAGCTGGGAGAAGCTGTTTCCAATTTCATGACCGTTTATCGCTAATCCAAAATGACTGCAGCATTACCTACAGACAGGAAGCTGGATGAGGTCTTGTGTGCTTTGGATTCATCATGCTCTTCCCAGGAAACTCTGTTAAACTAGTTTTATGCTTACATGAGAGGAAGACAGAAATTACTAATGGACATGACTGTGCCTAATCTATATATAGTTTTACAAAGTAGAATTAAAACTGAGATGGGTGTTGTAGCAGCTCTTCATCCATGTGAGCTCAAATAATCATTTCAGCATTCCATTCAGGTTTCTGCTCTTGCTTTCTGAGAGCTCAAATGGCACAAAAGCACCCTGCACTCACTAGTCCAACCAATCTTCAGGAATTTTACTGGTTTTAGCCTCTAGGCCTAGGTTAACTTTTCCTGAAATAACTGAAGTCTTGCAGAAAAATAATTCTTCTACATAATTCACGCTATCATCTGGCAAGAGATTAGGGTGGACTGCAATGTCAAAGAAAACATACTGTAGAATATTCCTTGTGGAGCAAAAACCAGTGTTGACAAGACAACAAATTAAACTGCCCTCCAGAAAAACTGGGAACTGCTTAAGAAATATGTACTTATCATTTATAAACTTCTAAAACTTTAGAGGCTCATTTTGCCCAACAGTTGATATAGAATTATTCTAATGATTCTTGTGAGAAGAGGATTTCTGCTGATTTATGGCAGTCCAAGATTTTGATGGATAGAAATACTTGCCAGATTACTCTCTTAATAATTCTGGAATTTTATGTTTAATCATAATCATACAGTAAAGGTGTGCATAATTTTTTCCTGAGAGAAAGTTAATAATTTCATTGGAACTTTGCTGAAAAGCATTAGAATCGTATTTGCTTGAGAAGGATTTGAACTGATTGGATTGTTTATTATTCTGTTCAAATACTTTGCTCATTATGTCACTCAAGCAAGGTTTTCAAGGAACATGTATTGTTGTTCAGTTGAAAAATAACTCAAAGTTTAACTTCCAATTAATTGAACCTGTAGTTAGTTAGTGGCAAACTTAAACAATAGCAAGCAGCCATCAAAGTTGCATTTTCATTAGACAGCATCTACATGACCCATTCAGCACTGAAGGAAGAAAGACGAAAATATGAACTTTAAAAAAAAATACTGTACATAACAGCAAGGAAACAATTAAAGATGTTAGTAAGGCTCTGAATAAAGTCCTTTTTCAGAAATTATTTAAAATCATTTGATACAGTAGTGTCATACATTTTTAGGTCGTTAGTTCTCTTACAAACTTTCCTTAAGAACATGAAATTTCAGTCAACCAAGTCCAAATGCCAGCATCTAACCCCTTCCCCCATAACAATTCCATACCTAGATTTTATTCCCTGAGAAAAGCTGTACCTACACTTGTTCCTTTCTCTTGTGAGAAAGAAGGGAACCCCTTTTATGAAGGGTAGTGCTCTCAGTGCTTCTGAACATGATGGAGATCTCTGAAGACAGTGTTTTCTAGTGCTTGCTTAGTCTATAGGATAAAATTTGGCACTTTTTTTCCTATTGAAAACAACTCATGGATATTTGACTAACATAATCATGAATTACACCATGCTTTGGTGTTTCTTTAAAAGATTTACATTTTTTTACATTACTTTATAAATGTCTTCAGGGGTTTTCTCAATAATTTTATTATTGGATTTTTATGTATTTAGTTACAGTAGATTATGATTTCCCTGGCTAGCTTTTTAACTGTCCAACCATTGAAAAGACTGGAAATGTAAAAATCAACAAAGAATATATGTCAAAGTATGTTCACAATCGATTTGTAAACCCCTAGAAATAATTACATCTTTAGGGAACTAAGAACAAAGTCATGTTTGTCCCTTGCCACTTGAGCTCTAGAGTGTGAAGCCCACCAGAATCCAACAGCTGTGAAGCCACAGGCACCACTCAGTGTCCTGAAGGGAAAATACTGAGGCAGCTCTAGCAGCTCCCTGTATCCATTCAGCACAACCTCCCCTCTCCTCAGAAACACTCTGCCTCTTGGATTTAGTATTTTTCAGGCAGATTCTGGGTGATTTTGTCAAGGAAAACAGATAGAATTATGTCTACTTGACCACAAGATACTGACAGAAGCATCTCAAAAGGGAAAGTTACCATCCGTGACCTTCCCCAAAGGAAAAAGTATCTCAGCATGAAAGGGAAGCATGAAATAAGAATTTCTGGGGCATACAAGAATTACTTACCTTGACAACTATGAGGATCCAGAAATCACGAGGATGGCTGTGCCCAGTATAAATGTAGCAAGTCATAAAATGCTCCACACCTTCTATCTTTTCTTCCTGCAAAACAAAGGACTTGACTGATGATCACATACACACACCTAGTGCCAGGTGTCACATCCAGAGGAAAGGAGGAGAGAAAATCCTCAGTTCATGGGAAAATACCACAGTTCAAAATACCCACAGGATTACCAAGGACCCAGAAAACAGCTCATAGAAAAAATGCAGGAAGAACCATCAAAAGGTGCCTGTTCCACTTCCAAGACCTCATGGTGAGACTTTAAAGAACATCATGAACTTTGCTATGCCCTAATATCCACAGGAGGTTTTGACATTCCAAATTATTCTACAGTTTGTTGAGAAATAGGCTCAGTCCTTTCTGATAAATATTTCACATGATGTAGTTAAATAGCCAGCAGAGAAAAAAGAGTGGGTGACATCATCAGGCAGTTCAGATTTTTAAATTAATTATCATTATTATTATTGAAAAGTGTTTCTCCTCAAATGCACAGATTTGTCAATACAAAACCATTTGTATGAATTTATCAATTTAAACTTAAGGTGCTCCATGTCCAACACAAATTGTGTTGCAATCCCAAGATTTTTTACTTTCACCCATCTCATCTGTATCTTAAAGGTGAGAGATTCATCCCAGGAATGCAGATTTTTTCTACTACCCATCTCCCCTACATCTTAAAAGTAAGAGATTAATCTCAGGAATGCAGATTTAATTCCTGGTTTGGCTCAGAGATAAGAAGTCTTGAATCTGTGTCACCCAAAGCAGAACTCATCTATAACCTTAACCTAAGGACACAATAGTCTTGTT
>VRYO01000180.1:5210659-5261057 GCA_009812075.1 Sialia sialis | reverse complement strand
TTTTTCTTATTTGCTATTTTTATCCTGACACAAAGTAGGAAAAGTTCTACATCCCCATTTTATTTTTACATTTTTCCCCCTGTGGGCTGGGAAATCTATTTTCTGATCAGCTTTAGGCACAACTTCCTCGCCCCCACACCATTTGTCCATCGTGGAACTTTCTGTATCTTCAGTTACTCTGTCTTTCCCTAAAGCTGCCATCAGGGAATTAGTGCTCCAGGTTGATTTTTGTGCAACTTCCAGGAATAAAATGTGTCTGTCAAAGCAAGTGCAGTGCTTCCTGTTAGTCATATTCAACCTGTGAAGGCAGAGCTTGGCCCCAGTACTGCACCTCCAGCAGCTCTGACTTTGTGAACCTTGCTGGCTTCCCATTTCAGCAGACAAACCAGCCTTTCCCACAGCAACCTGCTGGATATTTAAACAAAAATCAAAAAAAAACCCAACCAAACACATGGGTTTCTGAATGCACTGGAAAGATATAAGACCAATAAGTTCCAGCTGCTTTGCACTCCTTTGGCAGCAGAAAACAGCTGTAAAGCTGGTTTATCTGTGCTTAGCCAAGCCCATGGATATTTTGCATCACTGGAGTATGGAAAAGTCAGGACTTTATACTAAATCTAGCAGCAGAAAATATTATACTGCTACTACAAAAAGCACAGGGAGATAAGACACAAAGGTACCTTCAGCCTGCTTATTTTGGACTAAATCTTGTCACAGGTTGACCAGAAGGGAAGGGGGAATCTTTATTTTGCTCTTCTCAGTTATGTATCAGAAAAATGCTCCACACACATGCTTCTTTAAAGATACTCAAGGCAACAAATAATCACACTTAAATGTTCCAAAAGTATCAGTTTTTAATGATACTTTGAATGCATTGTTATACCATTTATTTGAAATATTATGAAAATTGGCAAAGTTGTCCCATTTTAAACAGACAGTATTTTATAAAGGGGATATATATTTTAAATACATGTGCAATAAATTTCAAGCAAATGCATTACAAGCATATAGAAAACCTATATTTTTTTTCCATGTGCAAAGCAATGATTCCTGTTACTGCCATTTTATTGCTCACTGCAGACAGTTATGCGAAGCAGACTGCATTCATTTTATTTTTTTTTCTCCTAGAAATCTGGAAGAATTTTTGCAGATCCCTCACCGTTAGCACGAGAAGTGAACCCTATTACAGACACCGTGTAGCTGCAATGTGCAAGCTACCTCTTGAGCTCTACTGACAGAGCTGTGTGTTTTAACATGAGCTCTTAAAAAGCTGGAAAGCAAATCAGCCCTACTTGGGTTCATGTCCTCGCTCCTCAGAGATCCATATCTTTATACCCTTGACTTAATCACGCTGCATCTGAAAGCTTCCACTCACAGCTTCCTCTCAGTACTGGAAATATCTCCATCATAACCAGAGGGCTGCAGTGAAAACAGCCTGGTGACTAAACCAAGGATTACTTGCAAAATCCCCCTAATGTTGGTGGAGTGATTTCATTTCACAACCAATTTGTTGTCACTTCCAAATTTTTGAGTGTTCCAAGCTCTGAGAGAGCCGGTGCTCGGGGTCTAGCACGTGGGGATCATAGGTCCTTCTTGGCTTTAAAACAGCTTTTGTTTGTTAAGAACGAATTCCCAGCTGAAAGCAAATTTATTCATATGCTATAGTAAAAACCAAACTGATCTGCCTGGGGTGCAGAGTTCCAAGAATGGCTTGTTCCAAGTCATTCTATGGCACTTCTCAGGTGCCCAAACAATAAGAAATTAGGAATCAGAAGAAAGACAGATCTGCTCTCCAATCGTGTAAACTTTTGATCTGACTTGTAAAGGAAGCCATTCTGTTCAGGGGCAAATCTATTTCTGGAACTTTAAAAGATTTTTGATTGCCATCTCATCCTGTTATTGCTATTTTATTTCAACAGCCAGCTATTTTAGCATTTCAGTTTCTACATCATTGCAGACTAGATCTGTCCTCTTTTGACAGATCCGAAATACCAGGGTGTGCAGAGCATGCAGTCATTTTATGGCTTTTTCAGATAATAAATTTTACTCTCCACACAAGAAATCGTTTAAATCATATCCAGACACGAGCTTACTTAGGAGGCTCCTGCCTTGAGCCATTAAACAGTATCTTCCCCACTGCTGGGCAAAGAACAATACTCAATTTCCCCATCAGACCCCATCCTGACCACAGGCAGTGGTTGACACCTCAGACTTACTGAGAAATCCTCTCTGAGGCTTCAGGCTCTTTCTAGCCATTTCTGCACCCTGTGTATGTGTACCAACTGGAAATTACGAAGCCTGGCATCTCAACAGACACAAAAATTTGTGTGGCTTCATCAACAGCCACAAAGACACAAATGTGGTTCTGGAATCACCAGCTCAATAGGTGACAGGACTTTTAATTGCCTACATAGCAAAATACTTAATTACTTAGTAATTCATGAGTTATACGGTAATCAGCAGCTCTGAGCCACAGCACTTTCCCTCCAGCTCTCAAGAAATGCTGACTCCTAAGAGAAATTATGGAAGTTGGTATTCTCTCTTTCTTCCTCTTATTTCAGTGGTGTGGTAAAGGATTTATGAAAGTCCTACAGAGACTTTAGATGTAATCAAAGAAAAAAAAAATATTGAAATGGTGACTACAGCGCACATGATGATAAATATCCCAACTTAAACTAATCCAGGTAACAACAGCAAGAGAGTGCACAGCATTATGGGCCTGTGATTCCTGCACATAACCACAGCTGGGGAAGGCTTTGCACTCTGTTTTGCTGTATTTAAAAACGTGTGCCATCTCTGCTCCACTGTTATTTCATCGTGCTAAGAGCTAAGACAGGGATGCAAGCACATGCCAAATGCCTCTGGTTTTATACATGGATTTACTCTCATAATTACATATCACACCCTGACTCTGGTGCTGGGAGCCAGTGCATCCCAGTGGGTATGAGATTCCTTGGAAACATATCCCAAAATGGGAAAGTTCTGTAAAGTTCATGTATCTTTGTGTATTTAAATGACAGGTATGATACACAAAACCCCATGCATATTTATATATATTTATAGAGAGAGTGCATGTCTTCAGCTGTAAAGACACACATAATCAGTCATCATAGAAATTTTAGACATATATATTAGTCATATGATTGGTTACCACCATTGTTAATGAGTAAATCATGTTGCAAAACTGACATTAATCTATATCAGCACTGCATAAATTGTCATAGATCAGTGTTAAGATCATGTGTGTATCTTTATTTTTCATTTGGATGTAATTTTTAAAAATTATTTATATATATATATATGTGTATATATATATATATATATATATATTTTTAGATAAATGGTTTTGTCCAATCATCTTGGGCAGTTTTACTTAATGGTACCTGTTTTGTGTTTCCTAAATTTCTCTGAGTACAATGAGACTGATTTCCACCTTTCCTGAACTGCCTCCAAACAATGAGCCAGTTGTGACCACGTCTCTGAAGATGCCTCAGTACAACTCTTCTGGAATGAGCCATCTTCTTATGCACTAAAAATATACCAGCATCAGAAATCAATTTGTATCTGAGTTTCCACTTACCATCTCCCCAGTTACCCAGAGTCCAAGTCCACAATGAAATTCCAAGAAAGCCATATGATGGTATTTCCATCCAACATCAGAAGAATGTCTACCTCTCACATACTGCCAACCAACTCCGAAGAAAACAAGAAAGAATTAAAAGTTTTTTCTAATGGGTGAAGCCAACTCTGACTCTTTTATCACTACCTGCACTGAAAGATCTCACAAACATCCGGGAGCCTAAGCCAAGAAATGCTGAGCATTCTAAGAATTCCCTCCTGGATTATTAAATATAATTCATTTTGGCTTGCTTTTCTGGGAATATATCTGCAAAGTATTTTTGTGTACATCAATTTTTGTGAGGGGGCGAGTGTTCCAGTGAATGCAGCACCTGAACAAATACTTTTGCAGGTATGTCTGTAAATATCCAAATTAATGTGAATCAGCAGTGGAACTGCTGCTTTGACCACCCTGTCTGAAAAGCAGGCCCTGTCTTCAAGCAATTTGACCAGAAAGAAATGAAATGAAAAGCCTGTAGGTCAGCCAAACTATCTGGCTTGTGTCTTTCTCTCTTCCTCAGGCAGGAAGGAGCCCAGATATTTCTGAGTCTGGTGTCCAGGTACATAGCCAAAACCAAATGCTACTTCTGCTGGAGAAGAAGACAGGAAAAGGTTTTATACATCCTAAAGATTTCAGAAGGCTTGGTAGACTCCTCTCTCTTTGTCTTTGGTGTGTCACACACTCTTATTCTAAGTCACTGATTTTTCTCAGGTCCTGCCTTATACAGCTAGCAGATATGTCACTACACTGTTTAGAGTACAGGCTTTAAAAAACCAAACAAGAACCAAATCCCCAAAAACCCCACAAGTCTACACAATTCTGTATTTGCAGAAGTCAGAGTAATAAGCTAACATTTTGCTTCAGAACATTTACAACCCATTCCACAACATAAGTCTATTCAAATTATTTACTATCATAATTTCAAAGAGTAGACACTATCACTAGTATTAGAGTCAAAACCAGAAAGAAATATGAAGCTTTTTTTTCTTTTCAGGACTTCTTTTGCTTCCTTAGGTTAAAAAATTGCTCAGAAAAATAACTTGATTTCCCCTTATTGCCGCATAATTTAGGTTTATATACATAAAGTAGCATTAGAAAGTCTTTTGTACATTCACAAAACCAATTCATAAAAACTTAGATTTGTTGCAACTATCTTCCATAATTCATAACTATTTACATTTTCTTGTTAATCAGCTGAAAAGCATTTTAAGTAGTCTTTAAACCAAAATCAAATTTTCTTTACCACTTCTTTGTTTTTTTACTTTTCTCCCTCTTCTCTTGATTTCCTTCTTTTTTAACCTCTAAGGCCTGACCAGAGCTTTTGGAAATTACATTAACGAGTATCTTTCCTAAAAAGCACCCGTGATTTATTCAACACTGCATCTCCACAGCAGTTCTATGCCATAAATTGAGATCCAGTTGCAGCTATTCTTCTGAGAGTTTCAGATGGCAGACAGCTCCAAACATGGGCAGGTAGCATTTCAAGTTGAGTGTGAGCTGCCTACAACAGAAATATCTCACATCCAGTCAGGAACTAATCCAGATCGAACTGATGCAACTCTTGAACTCCTTCCCACACACTGAGCTTGCCAATTTCAATAAATTAATAAGAAGATGGAGTTGCCAAAGTGCGTTTTGAGACATGAAACAATATAATTCTCTTTTAATCATGCAGTAAAAGGGCACGTGTACTCCAGCATTTGTGTGATGGATACAGCTGTACAGTAATAAAACAGAGAAAAACATTGTGTGAGTGCATCTTTCAAGCCTGTGGGGAGCACAAGTGACACAATTCTGTGTACATAACAAATGTGTGCATTCCCTGGGCAACAGACCTAAACAATACTTTACTCCAGACCCTTTCTTTTGAAAATTACAGAATTGCTTAACCATTCCACCAAAATCATTGTGTTCCTAGTTCATGATGACCATTCCACAGCCAGGTTTTCACTGATTGTCAAGATAAAATTCTGGAATTCATTGAATTCCAAGGAACACATGAAGCAAAAGCAGAAGCAAAATACTCCATTTCTTCACCACAGATTGATTTTGAAGGTCAGGTTTGGGTTGCTTAGCTAAAATCAGTCCATACTGTATCTCAGTCATTCTGTGGAGTGCATGAGGTGAGCGTGTTTGAAGGGTTGGAAAGAGCAGACTGAAGCTCAAATGGATCAATTAAGATGTTTATAGGAAAAAGCTTTATGACTCTGTGTTCTCTAATAAACTTTTCTCATTATAAAAAGGCAATGAAATTATTCAGTTTAATAAATCCTCTGGAGTTTTATATAAAATATAGTATTAAATAATGAGAAAAGAAATATTCTGCTCTTTTTTTTTTTTTTTGTGCTAAACAGATGGTTCCATATAACTACTGGAAGAAATGCATTCAAAATATTCTTTGCTTTTGTGAAAAAAATTAAAAATGTCTCATCTAAACCACTTTCTACCAGGGGTTCAATGAACAAAAATCCAGAGCCTGTATGGGAAAATGAGGATGGAAAAAGTATGCACTGTCCTGGCAGGACAGTGTGGAAAACTCTATCAGAAACTCCCCTGTCATAACTTCACCTGGCCTGCAGTTCAGCCAAAAGATCTGGCTGCAATTCTATGAAACCTTCATTTTATCAGTAACACTCAGGAGCATCACTGCAGTCATTTTACAGGGCCTGTAGAAAGAACTGAGGGAAGAAAGACAGGAGCACAGGTAGGAATGGGGAACACAAATAGTAGAGAGTGATGAAATTTGTTTTCCCCAGAAAACCGGTCTTTTGGTTCGACAGTAACATTTCTTAGTGACAAAATTTCCTAAAGGAATGCAAGGAAAAAAAGTGGAATTATAAAACAAGGCATTTCCCCATCACTGTGGTACAATGGGCAACATAAAAAGTTTGACTCAATCCAGGATGCTCTAGGATGCAGTAATAAAAAATAAAGTGCTCCAGGGGAGCAACAGCATTCTCAGGGATAAAAAACTTAGAGTTTTTATTTCAACATATTTGAAAACAATGCGTTCCCTTTCTATTTTTTCATCTTTCAACTTAGAGGAAAATGCTCAGATGGTGGTTTGCCCATCAGTAGCTCCACTACCAAAATCCTATTGGCAGCAAGGAGTTTCCATTATTGTGGAGCTGACCCTTTTCCTTTCACTGTTGCTTTCTCATAGCAAAGCTTAGTTCAATAAAGATTAGGAGCTTAGGCTAACTTAGACTGAGCCATTTAATTCAGGGCAGGATCATCTGTGTGTTTAAGTGCCCATCTGTTTCCTGCACGCACATATCCCATCACAGTTCTGCAGGCCAGAACATGAAATATTGTGTTATGGTGGCTTCAGCCTCTATATACAGTAATTTCATGATTATAAGCCGCACCGTTTTCATTGAAGAATCCAGCCTACCCCAGTAGTGCGGCTAATCATCAGGTGCGGCTTATCTATGGACAAATCCCAGCAAAATGCCAACCCGGAAGTGAGAGCCAGCCGGAGAGGGCGCCTGGGGCTGCCTTTAAAGGCTTCACTGGTCTATGAAAACTGTTTGCAACTTGAGCACCTGACACCAAACCCCATGCTGGCGCGATTCTGTTACTAACTCGTTACTTTGTCACACATGGATCCTCGCTTAAAAAAAAAAAAAAAATAAGTGCAGCTTATGTTCAGGTGCGGCTTATATATGGACAAATCCCATGGTCTACCCGGCTACCGGGATGTGCAGCTTATAATCAGGTGCAGCTTATAATTGTGAAATTACTGTAATCATTTTCTACGCACTGGATCTTCTGATGGCAAGAGTCTTCCACAGCCCTCTCTCAAAGGCAATTATCCCACATAACTTGGCACAGAGTCTTTAGAATATGCACTGCAATTGCTGTCTCATATGCTAATTTAACCAAGGTATTTCTACAGCATCACTGTATTTCTGTGTTATCTCTGGGACCTATTGAACTGCATACATGCAGAATTGCAGAAAAGAACCATTTAGCAACATCACAATCAAAACAGACATTCCTTTGGCCATATTCTACTTGACTCTATTTCCTGAATGAGCTGCTCACAAAACATCCTTTGAAATGCACAGTAGGAATAAAATGTACACTGTAACCCTTCCTTTTCTAATTTTTTTCTTACAGAAAGAAGTATTTAAGCAAGCCCTGGAGCTCTGCATACCATTTTCACCACTGATTTACATTCTCTATCACAGGTGGAATGCTGTGGTTGCTCCCCTTTTTGATTAACCCATTTTCTCCTGAACACTAAGGGCAAGTCATTTGCCTGTTATTTCACAGTTTGGGCCATTATTTACTGTTTCCCATTTGCTCCATGTCTTTTATCTACCTGAGAAAAGCTACTTGTCAAGCCACTGGTTTTATTTGGTTATGAATGGGTGGAGTTTTTTGTTTTGTTTTGCCTCCAGACAAGTATTCAATCAAGCTCCTGCAAAAAGATTCCAAGTATAGAGGTGAGCTCTCTCACTCTGTTCATCATACTTGGTCCAGGCACAGCACTTCCACTGGAAGAGATTTTGTACCTTAATGAAAACATCCGTAACTTTACTGGCAGATTCCTTCTAGGTTGCACTAGCCTGAAATTTTTGGGAAAATACAGAAGAGCTCTGTCTTTTACCATCCACCATATTAACCTTTTTTTTTCCCCCTAGATCTCTATTTCCTGACACACATCCACACATACTTTTGCATGCAGACATATTTTAACTTTAGGTTACAAAACAAAAAGTCAAGAGTTTCTTTCATTCATACAACTGAAAGGAACCAGTTTGTTTTCCCAACACGACCTTCTCCAAAAGACAGACCACTGAATATGACCTTGAGTTCTTGCTCAAGGTTTTACATTCTCTCTGTTCTTCAGAAAGCACTCCACCTCTGCTTTAAAAATTCTAAAATGCAAAGAAAACTCTACGGTTTTGAGAAAATTCCACTCCATGTAACTTTTAATGCATCACTTTAATGCCCTAATGCCTAATGTCCATGCCCATAAAGTGTTTATAGCTTTCCTTGAGCACAAACAGTATTAAAAGCCCAATTAATAACAGAAAAGATTTTATGACATGCAATTAAACTACACCTTCACTAATAATTTGAGGTTCTCAACATGCAAGCCACATATTTGCAGATGCTAATATAACCTCTTACAAAAACTCCCACTTTCTGCCCTTCACTAGCTATGTATAGATGCATGTATAGATGTATTTCTTCTATTTTTGAAAATATATATATATAGATGCATTTCATTTTTAGCTTTAAACCCCTGATATTTGAAATGTCTTCTATTTTCTTTTTACTTTTGTCTATCTCTGAAAGTTCAGAACACAGCTAAGAAAACCATATCCATAAAGGATGCAGGGCAGAATGATGTATTTCCCCACCAAACTCTAAATGGACACACAATATTTTTCCAGCAACTTCCAGTGCCCTCACACTCCACACTAGCACATGTGACTGAGCTGTGTGTACCAGCTCACTGCATTTTGGAATTGTGCTCTTACACCACCGGCTTTTGCAATTCAGTTTCATAAATCCAGTATTAAAAGGACATTCAAGTGACCCAGGACAAAACACTCCCTGGAGAAAGAGGATTCATTTCCTCAGACTTGCTTTGAGACCAGCACTCTAAAGACTATTTCTCATCTCTCAGACAGCACACATTGCATCCACAGCATAATCCACATGATTATTTATTAAGTATTTAGAGATGTCATCCTCTGCCAAGTTGGCATTTGGGATACCAGTTCTTTTAGGGTGAATTCAAATAAGTGTAGCCTTCCTTGTGCTTCAGTCCTTCAGCTTTAAAATGGAAATTATTCTGTTTATCCTATTCTAATTAGCAAGATACACAGTGACAAAACAATCTCTTACAAGTTTTAAGGAACTTCCTCTACTTCCTGAAAAAGAAATGAAGCTTTGAGGCCTCATTAGTCTATCATGATTTTGCTACAAGTATTGCAATGAAATACACATTTTGAGATTTAAAACCAAATGAATATTTATTGGCCATTCCAGTTTAAGAGGCAGCTGAAATTCCTTGTCCCACTTAGCACTAGCAGAAGTCTTTTATGGATCATCACCTTCAACTAGTGTCCCACTCTTCCAGCATCTCCCTGCAATAATCTACATCCCAAATACTGTATCCAACTCCAGCAGAAGAAATATGGAAAGGGAATAATCTCCAGGTTCAACCTCAGTCATTTATGGCCTTGCTCACACAAAGTGTTTTCAGAATCAGCAGCTCTCCCCACAGGCTCAGCCTTGTGCCACTGTTTGCTGTTCTCTGAATGCTGACAATAGCTGCACTCCTTGAATTAACTCCCACTGTAAATAAGAAGCATAAAGTGAGATGGGATCACTGCTTCCTGTCCCAAGGAGTGTAAGAAACCTCTGGCCCAGTAAATGAAGTTTCTGAGAAGGTTTCTAAATCAGAGTTCTGGAGCCATGGGCTTTTACTCTTACAGGCTGTCACATTTTAAACACATAGCTTTTAAGGCAATACTTTCATAAGAACAGGAGTCCTCTGAGGACTGAGCAATTCCAAGCTACAAGAGGACTGAATCAGCTCTGGCAAGTTCAGCCCCAAAAAAAGGTTATTCCAGCCTTTTTAACTCTCTATTTTGAGCAGACCTAGGCCTTAACAAGTATTTTCTTGCTGTGGTTTTTGAGCACTGTTGTTGTTACAGAAACTTGGAGATATTTATTGCTGGTTTTGAGATATTTGCAGTTTCCCAGTTAAAGGATGGCAGAGTTTGTAAATTCTCAGTTACTAACAGCTCAGATTATAAGAAAGCCCCACCTGACATAATTTACTGGTTCTTCCTACAGCTGTTGACGGCCTCAGTGAAAAGTGTGAACCCTGAACAGCAGTTTTGTGTGCTGAGCACTGCATAAGGACTCTGTGCTGTGTGACACAAGTGCAGGAGCACAGCTGCTCCTTCCCACTGATGCAGCATCCCCTGGGGACCTCAGCTGAACTGAGGGGAACTTATGGAGGTTGTCAGTCACCTCTGAAGCCTCCTGGCCACCTTCCCTAATTATTCCAAACTTCCAGTTAGCACAGCTTTTGTCTTGTTCCTTTAGTAATCAGGATAATACCACAGCATTTGTTTCTTGAACTTTGAACTAGACCCGTGGACAGCCAAATTCTTCTCCCCTTGCATTCCCTGAGTTTGAATCCATCCTGGATTTGAAATGGAGAGCACATCTGTAGGAGTCTGCATTTCGCTTTTGGTGATGACAATACAGAAAAGGGAGAGACCAGGTAAGAATACTCAGCAATTAATCAAAAGCATAAGATGCCTTCTTCATAGTTATTCAAAGCCTTGAGTCCATTTTTGAGCAATTTTTCTGCAATCATTTGGTGATTACATTTTTTGGCCCTCTGTGGTTATCATTCATTTATGTGCCTAACTGCATATTAGTGATGAAAGAAATCTACCCTATCACATACTCATCTTTGGTGAGCTTATCTTCATGAAATAGGAATTATTCTACAGATAACAACCACCATAGGAAAATTCTGATGCTTTTGGTTTATCCCCTTGGGCATGACAAATATTGAAAATGCTTATTGCCCCTCCATATGCTGTGTGGGGAAAAGAATGCAAAAGGAATTTTCACTGTGACCCTGGGAACTAAGCCACAAGTCACGTGCTCTTGAACATGTAGAGTGAGGGCATTCTTGAATAATCAAATCCATTAATGTTCATACAGCAATAGCTCCAGACACAGTTCCAGTCCTGAATGATCTGAGTAAAACCTTCAAGTATCTTTGAGATTCAGGAAGAGCTCCTGAAAGCTGTAAGGAATTTTTTTTTTTTTTTTCTGGCACTTTGAAGGTGAGGTTATGCCTTTTCACAGTAATTCATTTTTCAGACAAAAGCTATGTTCATTACTATTTTCCTAGCTTACAACAGCACAAAGGACCTGTTCTCATGTACAAACCCCTTAAGTAAAATGCAGATGGAGGGGGAGTCAGTGTAGCCTCACAAGAGGCAGCTGCCTCCCTTACTGACAGTGAAAGGCTTGAGGGCTCACAGCTCTCAAAAAGCTGTGGCTAACACTGTTGTTTCACTTTCTTTTTACAAGCAGAACAGTGTGGGAGATGATGTTGTCGAAGAATCGTGGTTAATTCCTTTTTTCATTAAGTCCTGCCTAACTGAGGCAAGACCAGCTGTTTAGGGATAAACCAGGAGCAAACAGAAGCTGTTCTGGGTGAAGCTCTGAATGGCATTTTATCCACCCTTTTCACAGCAATCCAACCAACTTCCACAGAGTCAGACAGCTTCAAGTTTTCCTCCTTAACCTGCATACAGGAATAGACAGGTATGGGAAACCTAGATAACTGTCCTGGCTGGAGGGAGATACCAAACTTATTCATCACTTGAGTTTCAGAGATCCAGTACTTTTATTTATTCCAGTGTCCCAGAAGAGTTTGGCTGGTGGTCTATCCATTCATGGACCCACATCCTTGCATAGCTCTCCAGTCTTTTTTAGCTCCATGAATCATCCTCTGACCTTCCCCCCACCAACTGTGTGCAAAAGGAAATTACCACATGGCACTGAGCTGGTAGAACTGCAACAGTAATGTTCAGTTTTTATCTTGCAATGGAATTCTTTTCTCTGCAAGTAAAGAGAGCTCTTCACATCTCCTTCACTGCCTTTCACAGTCTGTAGAGGTGTAACAGTTTACGTGATTGGAAGCCTCATCCATTTTTATACATGATGACAGAAAGATTCTTCCCTTTACAGCAATATATACATAATTAAGCAGTTCTGGATTTAGCTATAGAAAAAAAAATATGGATAGGTGCCTACACCCATTTTTCATGATTTGTCCACGCTCCAAAATGGCCCAGTAGGATTGACTGAACAAATATGATACCAGCCATTACTTGGCAATTGGGCTATACCAGGACAAATCAAGTGATACATCTTTCCATTTCGCTGCAATTAAAACTTGCTGGAACCAGAATCGGTGCTGAATTAATGAATCCAAATCTTTACTGTTGTGGTATTGGAACAGACAGCTTCCAGAAGAGGAAATGGGAAGGCTGCCATCAACCTCAAGATGACAAGAGAAGAAATATCTTTTTCTGTAGAATCCTTATGAGGACACTGAAACAGTGATCTGTCACAAGAAGATCTGCTAACAGGGGGAAAAAAAATGTGAGGGCAAGAGAAAAGTTTCAGGAGCCTTTCCATCACATTCCAAACATCTCCTATTTTCTTAAACTAAGAGCAAGTGATGATTTTGTGTACAGGAAAATTAATTTTTTTTCTCCTCCAGAAATAGATAGTGCAGTTCCCTGTTTAGTGACACTTCTTGTTAATGTTCTTTTATGGATATTCTGGAAAGAGACTGTGAGAAAGGAACAATACACATTGCAGACGTTGTGATATGTGTGTTGCAAATAACTTAAAATCTAAAAGTTGGAAGGTAGGATAGCCATAAACAACCTAACTGATGAATTATGTAACTATTTAATGCCATTGATTAACCAATTATCGATAATTTATTAAACCCTACAGTTCCACACAAATCTTAACTAGAAAAAGACATGTACCAAAAGAGAGGGAAAAAGACAACAGCTAATCCATGCAGTCTGTTGGAAGGTCACTAGACTTGTGTGTTGGCAGGCTGTCAAGGGGAGAGAAGGGAGGAAGGGTGAGGGCCAAATTCCTGAAATGAGAACCTTTCCAATAGGAAATCCCCACAACCTGCCATGGAAATCTTTACCTGAGGAACGAACAGCCAGTTGTGTGCCCCACATCTTAGCATGGGGTGAGAGGCTGTGGCTTAGATAACAGGTCCCAGACGTGGTGGGATTCAGAGATAATCACCAACAGCTTGAGTCGCACCTGGATGAGGACAGGAAACTGGTGCAGAAACCTGAGCACAAGCATTATCCTCTCCCAGAAGCTCACCTCGCAGATGGGAGGGCTCTGTAATAGCTGTAAATTCCTCAAAGGTTGGCTTTAATTAGAGGGATGGAGAGCCCTTGGCCACTCTGCAGGAGTGATCCCAGTCTCCTGCCTGGCTGGAGAGGATGAAAGGCATTACTGCTCACTGCTGCTGCTCCAGACTGCAAGGCTAGGGACAGACACGAGAGACACGGCTGCAAAACCTCATCATGGGGAGAAGAATGATTATGGCATAAGAAGGATGAGAATTCTTACAATCAGCCTGAGCTGGCCTACCCTAATTCCTCTCTGGCAAAGCCCCACAGGCATTTAAACTCTTTCCTCATTCATGGTCTCAGGATTTTATCATGCAATATAGAGACTACAGCAATGCAAGAGCCACATCTTATGGACACTTAGGTTATATCTGTGCTACAAAAAACCCTCAGCAATACTTGGTTTTCACTTCTGCACCCTAACTGCAAACCAGCTACATCAAGGGTGGGTTCATCCACGCACCAGAGCTGTCTTCCATGCCCTGGATTCAAGGGAACCTCAGGTGCAAAGCCCATAAAGGAGACAGAATGCCCCTCAGCAGCCACGAGAGCCCCAGGAAACATCCCCTGGCTTCCCTCAGCCTGCTGCTCTGGACACAGCCAGTTCTGCCAGTGCCTCCCCACAGCCAGAAGTTGTTTTGTTACTCTAGGATGGATAAAGTGAATTCACAGCCTGCATTTTTGAAGCCCACGGAATACCGTAGTAGGAGATTTAGGCATAAAACCAAATCTAAATACCAAATGCACAAACTATCTGCTCTTTAACTCAAGGCAGGCTGAGCCCTGTGCCCTCCAAGGTGCTGCAGCAGCTTCCATTCCCAGCAGGGATGAATCACACCCCAGCTCTGCACATTCTTCAAGTGTCCCTCCAGGCAAACAAAGCATCGCTGCCGGTTTATCAATGTTGAATCACAGATAGTTCAATCTCAGCTGGATCCTTACCTGGTCACAAAGTAATGGCCAAATTTAGTATAACTGTCAGACCATAATTTTATTCAGGAAAAATGCTAAGAGTGAAGAATTTCTATGATGAAAAGAAGACAAAAATCAAAATATTAGTTTAACGACTCTGTAGTTTAAAATGTTTCTGAGTTTCCTGGAAAGTCTTCATGAAAAAAAGGAAATAAACTTGGAAAAGATGATCAAACTCCAAAGGAAAAAAAAGAAAATATAAAAATCCAGACTGGAAGAGAAGCTTCTTCACGAAAATCTGGAAAGAAGAACGTCTAGGAAAGCTGAGTCACTGCTCAACTATGATGTGTATTTGAACAAATGGAACTCTTTGCCTACTTCTCACACGTACAGATTATATGAAAACAAAAAGAGACTTCCAGGTACCCCATGGATATAAATGACAAACCTTGGGTAAAAAAGGACCCATAAAATGAGACAGTTAGTGCCTCAGTGTGAGTCAGGCTCAGAACTGAATCACTAAAATGGAAACTGCCTCCCAGTCACCATTGGCAGGACTGGGACTGGATCCTCCCGGGGTGCCATTCCCATTAAATGGAGCAGTGAGGTAGCTGAGCCCTGGACATGGGCTCATCTCTGCTCCAGGGATGGCTGGCTGCAGCAGAAGGGTGAAGCAGAACTGTGGGGGTAATTTCCTCAACTGCAAACAGCTTAGTCTGCACTTTCACTTTATTTATAAGACAAATTCACTTTGATTTCTCTTGGAAACCTACCTACCATTTCTGCTTTCTTCCTACTGTTTTCTGGGAGAAAGCAACTTCTTTTACATTAGGGATGTACAGAGTTGCTCCATTTGCAAGGGAAATGTGTTGGAACCCGAGAGCTTCAGAGGAATGCAGGAGGAGGAAGAAAGCCTTTGCACTTAGTCTGTCATAGTGTAAATAATCTAAAAAAGAAGGGCTTGTCCAAATCAAGTGAAAGCTCAAATACACTGCAGAGAAAATGGAGGAACAGGCAAGAGTCAGAATACTCAGAGACAGAGATGCTTCAAGCACTTCTGAGAATTTGCCATGGCATTTGTGAGATGAGACAGTTACCCTGCAAATCCAAATTACCCAGAGGACTTAAAGTCCCGTGCTCTGCCTTGTAATTCCATCCTACCCATCACAAGACCCATGGTTGCTTCAGCAGCCAGCATTTGAGCTAATTAGGGTGCACACTGGAAAATATGAAGGGTTTTTTTGCACTATTTCCCAACATTTCCAAACACAAACCTTTCACAAAGGTAACTTGTGACTGCTCCATGCTGTGTTCTCCAGTAAGAATGTATCCTTGCTCTGTAGTCAAAATATTAAGGAAAATAAATAACAGAGTCGTTTGAATTTGAAATGTATAATCTTAAATGCATTCAGAGATGGCTTTTTTTGTTTGGTTCTGGTTTTTTCCTTCCTTTCAAACTGTTGCAAGTTTACTGAGGAGCAGAGAAAGGAAGGCAGCTTTGCTGTGTATCGCTGCCATCTAGTGACCTGTCTCTGAGAATGGGACTCCAGCAGCAGCGTCACCATCAGTGCTGTCCCAGTTACACTCTTTATTTCAGCTTCAGCAGAAAGCTACATGATTCACAGCTCCTATTGCACTGTATAGGTCCTCAAAGCAAAGAATAAATTTCAGTTCAGGGGGGTGGCATATGCGTGATCATATGACAGTAATGGAACATTTATTCACTTTGCATAATTGCTATACCTATAAATCACCCACAGGAGAATATTCCTTTTAGAGAAAGAGAAGGGTTTTTTTCCCAATGAAGGCAAAGTTAATGCAGAAGAAAATCAATTGCATTATTAAAATATAATTAGCATTCACAGACTTCATTAGCTGCCTCTGACATGGCATTGAATGAGCTTCAGTGGCACGCACAAGAGCAGGCATTAGGGTCATGCATTTCTTCCAGCTGCTTGTGATAAGCTCTCAATTTTGAAAAGCTTCTGGCAATGACAGTGATTTAGGAAATGCAAGGGCTAGTTGTGCCACAATATGATTAAGGGTGTCTGTCTGAGCTGCTTAGGAGAGATGCCACAAAACATCTCAGTGACCCTGCTGGCTTCTCAGACTGCCCAGGCTAACTCAGCCCTCCCTGTCCCAGAACCGAGGGTGTAGGACTGAATTAAGGACTTGAGAGACCCTAATATTTCAGAGTAAGCTCTACAAGGAAAATTTAGATGTGGGAGAAGGGGTATAACCCAAGAAGCAGGCTGATAACATATAAGAGCAATAAAAGTAAAAGCCACAGCCTAATAGCACACGCCAGACTGTATCTTCATTTCTTTTATGCTCTAGACTTCTGGGAGGTATCACACAGTCCTGTATGTGGCTGAAAGTAATTTACAAGCCCATGGCAAGGGCCAAAAATCAAGTAAACCTATATCAGAGTGTTCCTAACAGGGAAACTCATAAAGGTATATTGGAATGAAAAAAAAAAGCTATTCAGCAAACTACACAGCCCATTCTCTAAGGAGGTCATTGAAGTCAAATAAATTTCATAGGTCTTTCCTATGCAATAATTTAGATGTAGTTAATATGCCCCAGAATACCAATAACAGCTAGGTGCAGAGGTCATTTATTCACATTTTATCAATAGGATCTTTATGAGATGCAGGCTCCTTCTTCAAGATCCACCCCATGCCAATAGCCCAGAACATCAATGCTGTCCAGAAAACCACCCCAGTGCAATCATCCATTTCAGACTGCTGACTGAGCAATATGAAGCTAGAAAATGTCTTTGGGAGATACTCAACCCTCTGCCTCCACCTCAAGCCAAAACTAACTTCAGACTTGCTGGGAGAAGGAAAAGGCTGCCGCCCCCCAGCCATGAGAGGTTTTCCAATGAAGTATGATAGCATCGTGTTTCCTCTGAATAATGACTTACTTCAGCTTAAAGCTTGTTTCTTCCTTGCCTGGGGTTCATCATTGCAGCAACACAATGATGGGTTTTGTTCTGCACACCCTGCACCAAACAGAGATTTCTGATGCTTCGCTACACAGGATGCAAGCAGATCAAAAATTAGTTTAACAAAACACATAATTGGCTAATTAACTATATCCCCTTTCCATAACATGGATTTTACTACAATTTCAACTGGGGTGGCTTTTCAGTAGACTTAGGACAATACTGTTTGAGTACACAAGATGAAAATGTTGCCACACAACCAAACACAGACAAGTCAAGCTCATTTGTTGAAATACATTCATGCACAGCAGTGGAGCATGAAAGTCTCTCATAATCAGCTGGTGACTGCTCCATTGTTCCAGGTCTAGAAAGAACCAGATTTCCTTCAAGGTCCACCTACACAACAAATATCCAGAGCAATCATAATGGCGAGTGCTGCTGATCCCACTGCTTCAATAACCAGCTGAGAAAAATTGCTTTCAGAAATCACATAGGTCCTAATGGAGAGTTCTGTACAAAAAGTCAGTAATGTGATCGATCCAGCTGGACAAAAAGCCTGAGAGAAATCAGACAAGATTTGGCCTGAAGATCTAAAACATTCAGGATTTCTCAGTTTTCATTTGTAAGTGTTAAAACTGTTTTCTGGGCGCATTCAGAAACCCTGCTTATATAAGTACATTAGGTTTTAAGGAATACTTTTCAGTTATTGTGCTTATAAAAACATCACCTCCTCCCTGTGCCTCCAGTGATTTCCAGGGAGCTGCTACAGCTTGTTTCCTCCAAACTAGCATCATCCTCCACCCCCGCCTACCACCCATTAGGAGCCTGATACAGATATCAAATATGGGGCATAATGGGCATTAAATGAAGACCTCCCAGCTGTCTCCTGACAGTTTCATTGCATAATGGTGACCTCTGCATGTCTTATTCACCAAATAAAAAAAAGACAAAACTATACAATTCCAAGCTGTAGATTTAAAAAAAAAAATAAAGTCCTATGATATATTTGGGCAGGTTGGGGGTCTTCATTTACTTGCATATGGTCTTATAAGGCTTGCTTTGGTGCTTCCTAGATGCATAATATTTTATTTCTTAATAGTCATTCTTGCTTTCTTTCTTGCTGAAAAGTGATAGTTCACTTTGAAAGCAGAGATTTATACTGCAGACTCTTCATTTAAACCTTATGTAAAGAAATAAAATCTTTATGTCCACACATATTTGAGCTCCTACCTTCATACATTTATAGTGTGTTACATTTCCCAGCTTTCCTATATTTAATGTTTTACAGCCTGTTCTCCAGATTCAGGTAGTAAAAGGCTCAAAGGCCAGAAAGCAGGCAGCAGCTCACCATTTAATTAGAAAAGAATCAACACAGAGATCTCCAAACTACTAACAAGACCTCTCACTAGAATAAGAGCAATCTGACCTACGACTTCTACCAAAATATTTTAATTTAGAGAGTTTTAAAATGCTTTAAGCGAATCCTTGTTGGACCCTGTGTTGTCTCATCAGTATTTAGAAATAGCAGTGGAAGGGGGAAAAGAACAGAAAAAGAAAAGAACTATACACTAAATAGAAAAAGGTCTGGGTAAGGAGAAATAACTCTTCCTCCATTTCCAAAAGGCTTCACTCCCATTCCATTCAGCTATGCATCTCCCAGCCAAGATGTGTGATATTTTCTGTGGGTGGCAGCGCAGTTGTATTGGTATTTAGCTCGCATCTGACAAGCCCATGCATTTGGAAGAATCACAGAATGTGCTGAGTTGGAAGGGACCCATCAGGATCATGGAGTCCAACTCCTGGCCCTGCACAGGACCAGCCCCAGGAGCACACCATGAGCCTGAGAGCATTGTTCAAATGCTTCATGAATTCTATCAGGTTGGTGCTGTACCCCTGCCCTGGGGAGCCTGTTCAGTGCCCAGTCACCTCTGGGTGAAGAACCTTTTCCTGATACACAACCCAAACCTCCCTGGTTCACTTCATGCCATTTTCTTGAGTCCTGTCCCTGGTCGTGAGAGTGAAGAGATCTGTACCTGCCCCTCTGCTTCTCCTCACAAGGCTGTGGAATACCACAAGGTCTTCACTCAGTCTCCTCCAGGCTGAACAGACCAAGTGACCTCAGCCACTCCTCATACGGCTTCTCTTCAAGAACCTCCACCATCCATGTGCTTCACTCTTTTTTCCCCCCCACCTCACACTATATTTCCTAAAATAGGAAACAGTATAAGAAAATGTCACCAGTTGAGGATCTCAGGAAAATTACATGACACCTTTTCCTTGCTAAGGAGGACTAAATATCACTCTGCAGTACATTTCAGATGTTTGCCTAATCCAGAAGCATCCTCTGTCCCAAAACAACCTGCAAGGCTCCCCACAGCCACCTTAGGGTAAACCATGCTGGCACTTCCCCACCTTCTTGGATCCATGGCAGGACCCTCCTCCTACATGTCCGTACACAGCTCACCAAAATACTGACTTGCAGGTTCCCCAACGCTCCACGGATCACACACTGGAGAAAAAAATGGGAAAGTGGGCACCACAGCCTGGGTCATGTCCATGAGAGAATGGCTCAGCAAGTGGATAGGCAAGAGCTGACAGAAAAGTTTTACCTGGCCCACAGCCTGTAGGTTACTCCTTAAAGTACAGTCATTTCATGTGTATAAGGCGCACCCTTTTGACTAAAATTTTGATCAGAGCCCAGAAGTGCACCTTATAATCCGGTGCGCCTTATATATGGACAAAGTTCGGAAATTTGCCAACCCAGAAGCGTGAGCCTCACGGGCAGCCCCCGCCGCCACACGAGCAGTCCTCGCGGCACGGGGAGGGCGTTTGGGGCTGCGTTTAAAGGCTACTCCGATCCATGAAAAATGTTTGCAAATTGAGCACCTGCCAGTAAACCCCGTGATCACGCGATTCTGTTACTAATTCGTTATTTTGTTGCGCGTGGATCCTCGCTTCAAAAAAAAAGTGCGCCTTATAGTCCGGTGCGCCTCATAGGCATGAAATTTCTGTACTTTGCTAAAGTTTTCCTTTAGTTTTTCCACGGTAGATCGTGCTTTCCAAACCTCCTATACCTATTGCTATCATCACAGTTCCCACTTTTATTCTCCCCTTCACCTCATTTTCATTTTTACCCCCAAATTAGATCATTAACACACGACAAATTAGGTTATTAACACATTAGCACATGTTGCCAAGCAGCACTGCTGCTGATGGCCAGGACAAGGTTCCTCCTCTGCCACAACATGACAAGAGTGACTATGACTCAGCCTCCAATCCTCTCTGATTGCAAGCAGTTATTTTAGGGTAGAGGTATTTATCCTGTATCGACTTATTGTGACATATATCCTTGCTTCTGATTGTAATAAAAGCTCTTTTTGATGACTTTTCACCAAGCAAACTTCTGTCAGAAGTCTTTCAGAATTACAAACCTCCTTTCCCACGCCCTTCCTTGACAAGAGGGAATGGAGGAGAACAGAATTTCTTTTGCTGCAGGCAAACTGGCTTTGTGTGCTCCATGTATTTTGGCTTTGGGATTCTTCACAAAATTCAACAAAGTTTTCATGTAAATGCTTATAGGTTTGGAGACAGCAACTTTCAATGGCAGCCTGAGGCAGTCCAGCTGTGGATTTGAGGGGCTGCAAGGAAAATGTCTCCTTTAATTGAAACCCACACTGACTCCTGTATTGAAAAGCATACAGGGACACAAGAGGCCACTGAAACCAGCAGAGATGCTGCCTAAGCAGTGCAGGGAGGAGATGGGTTCTGGCAGGTTTCACTAAAATCAGGGAGCAAGCCTCCAGAGAAGCACAGCACACCTCCCTGCCCGGCAGGCTGGGAAGTGAAACCCTTATCTTTGAAAGCACAGATACTCCAGGGAGTCTGGTATGGAAAATCCCTCCATCAGACCAATCCCTGTGAGACTCCAAGGAGTCCCAAACCTTGCTAGTCTGTCAGAAATGATGCTTAGCTATTGCTAAGGCTTTTTTAGAAGGGTGCAGAGAGGCAGCTGTATGACTTTGGCAATCATCAGTGAACCACCACAAAAGGTTGCCTTTTTTTAATGGAGTTAATTTATATGAGTATTGTCACAGTTGCTCTCTTCCAAAAGCTCAATTTGCAGCAGTGGCTCAATCTCAGACTGAAAAATTAAAAAAGGAAAAAGGAACATGTAAATGTGTATCGTGTGATGAACTCACCCTTCACATGAAACCTCCCTCCACACAACAAGCTGTCTGAGACATCCTGCTATGTATACACAATAAAAACTGTGGGAAACTGGGACCCAGAGACGTGCTTATTTAGTTTACAAAGTTGGAAACTTTGTCTTTATTCAGCTGAGGTTTTACACAGGCTAATATACCCTCAGCTCCAGACACAGACTAGCACATATTCCCCTGTATAAATTTCTACAAGCTCCAATTACCATATGTAACTACACATGTTGGAAGAACCAAAGCAAATTTTTCACAGTGCACAGCTACTGTGTGCTACAGTGAGTAAAACTAGATTCTTACAATCAAGAAATGCCAGATCTGCAAAGCCAGAAAGGAAAAATCATCTTCACAAGATATTAGTTCCAACTTAGGTAAAAGAAAAATAAAAAATTGTTGTAGTGCAGTTCAGCTGAGGGATATAAGCAAGCAGCACTGCAGGTTGCTGGGAAATTCTAATTAAAAGTACATTTTGACCCCAGAAAAGCAGATTAAAATATATTACTAAGAGAAAACAAGCTTTCTGTTCTCCTGTACCTTTTACCAGCAAGTATTGGATTTAGCAATAAACATATATATGTTCAGACCCCACACTATTAAGAACAGTACCAAAACATTTATAATGTCATTTATAATGTCATTTATAATACCATATTATAACCATAATATACATTATAATATCGTATGACTGCCCTAAAACTTCCTGCCTATCCCATTAAACATTACAGGAATCCACAAAGCTGCAACTTAAAAGCAGTGGGCTCTGCTCATAGCAACTACACTGACAAAACCCAACACAGAAGAGTCCACAGTTCAGAGGGACAACTCAAGCCTCCCTTGCTTAGTTTGTCCCTCAGGTCCCTATAAAACAGCAGCTATACTGACTGAGAAACTTGACATTCTTATACAGAGACCACCAAAATCCCTGCCTCCCCCTGAAATCAGTGTTTTCCTTTGATTTTCAAAGCAATAAACTTCCAGCCACAGCCTTTAGATTTATATGGAAAAACCATTTAGAATTGCATTAGAGAAAATAAAGCAAAAGTCCTTCAAAATTTGTTATGAAGTAAACCTAAGGAGTAGATAGCTTATAAGAATTCTAAAATAATTTCTGTAAAATTCCACAGAATTAGAAAGTGAGCATCTGTTCTAAATAACTTTTTAATTGTCATATAGAATTGGAGAAGCAGGACATCTTCTCCTGTTCACTTTTATAGGCTGGCACATAACTCCTGTAGAAAGATTATTATCATATTCTATTAAATGCCACAGCACTTTTTCATGCAGGAGTCTTAATTTTTTTCTCTTTTTGATCGTGTCTTATTTGAGGAGAGGAACGTGTTCTGCAGCCAAGTCTCCATTATTTGCTTTGGACAGTCAATTTTGCAGCTGAGCCCATAAGGTTTCCCCGTATAATTATAAAGCATGTCTGACTGTTTCAGTGGTGGGTGGACAATTACAGATGTCAAAACTTTTCTTCCAGATAGTAACAAAACTGCATGGATAGCAAACCTGTTATATGAACCTCCAAATTACATACCCAACATCATATCAGTTCTTCATCTGAAACACCCTGCTGGGCAGCACACATGGAAATTACCTTATTTGAAAGAAAAAGCTGTTCAGAAGGGTAAATATTAACACTATCTGGCATGAAAATCTTGCTTTGGCATAAGTTTTAGGTCAAGAAAGAATAAACAATGACAGAAGAAAACCTTCCAGCTGAATAAATTATGCTAGTTGAAGAAAGTAAAAGGTGAAAACTCCTTCCAAGACCTTTTGTTTTTTAGATATCTCATTAACTACCTGAACCAGATTCTGCTTCAGACATTCATTCAAATATTAATTATAATTTTAAAAGAACCAACCTTACTCAAAGTATAGTTTTATTTCAGACATGCATCCAGAGACTCCCAACACACTCAAATGCTCACGAGGTCGCTTGCCTGATGTCCTTCCCACTAACTCACAGTCAGCTCTTCCAAAATTTAATCTTTCTATTAGAGCAATAATAGCTCTGTAAACAAAAAGCATTTTATGATTGTTTCTGTATGTATCAAGATGTGTTTGGCACTGCAGCCTGCAAAAGAGAATTTCCTGTTTACAAGCTCATTTTCTGTCCTGAATTTGAATGCATACTTGAGCAAAACCCTTCCACACAACTCCTCATCTTATTTCAAATGAGAAAATATTTTGATGAGCATTTTTGCTTTAAGTTAACCGTAATCATTGCAACAGTTTGACCTCTTCCTAAAAAAAAAAAAAAAAAAAAATAAAGAAAAAGTATTGAAAAATTAATAACAAAATATGCATATTACAACATAATATATGAATCTAAACAACTTTCTAGATCTGAGAAGTCCTGTTTGGTTCAATGAGGCAACTCTACCACGTTGTTGGCCATGTGTAAATGCAGCCAAAGCCTTTGTTTGTCAGGTTTTTCTCAGCAGCTGTTAAGCATCAGTTGCAGACGTCTGACTTTTTGTTATATTTATAATAATCCATACGTTATTTTCAACAAAAAACTCATGGAATTATGCAGAGACATTAATTTACCTTTTTTTCACACTTCCAGATATCAAAAAAAATAGTTTTTACTTTACTTTTTATTTCCCATATCCTCATGGCAGAACATGCATTCGTTATGCTCTCACTACACAATCATATAAGTTCAAAGTTAAAATGTGTTACATTCACGAACCCAAGTATTTATGCCAAAGTAACCAGGATAGAAATTAAGGTTAAATAAAGAGATACAAGATGAGGAGTGCGATTATGTTGTTCATGCAGCACTTAAAACACTGACCTGGAGCTGTTCGTGTGAGCCATGGCAGAACCTGGGCCCCACAATATCAATGTCCAGGCTGCTGGGTTAAGTCTGCCCAAATTCCCATCTCATTTTGCTGAAACAAGTCTAACTTTGCTGTTCTTCAGCTTATTTATTTCTGACTCACAGTAGAACAAAGGCTTTATCATCAGATTTAAAAGAGCACTTGGATGTAAAGGCAGTCACGTAACTCTTGGTCCCTGGTAACCCTTCCCAGCATCATGCTAGAACCCAAAAGTGTTGCAGAGAGTATTCAGGTCCAACATCAGCAGAAACTAAGAGAAATGTATTTAATTACATGGATATTATATGACCAAAAAAAGCTACCAGGTACAGAGTCTATTATTTCACTAGTTACAAATTTCTAGTCTTAGAAACCTGTTTTGTACAACTATTAATTTGCCAAGCAGTGATAACCTTCATTTAATATTCATATTCTAAAGTATAGAAAAGCCTCAGATGTGTTGCAGAAAACAGCCACTGAATTAATATCTCAACCAAGTCATTTTCCATAAGAAAGAGGGTTTGGATAGACTTACAATAGTGTTTCTTATAATAGTCCTTTACACAGAAAAGCAAACTATTTTCATCTGTGCAAAATAATAAACCTGATGGGGTGAGGCTGCATAAGGAGCAGTAAAGCCAATCACAGCACAGCAGGGCAGGAGAACTCAGATCTGTCAGGACATGGTTGACTTCTCCTGCTTCTTCACTTCTGTGACTAAACCTAAGGTTTGCTGTACCTCTGGTTATAAAATAATCAGTCACAGTACAGATGTTCTCAATAGGTCTGAACTTCCTCCATTGGGTCCATAACTCCACTAAGAAATACTTACATATTTGAAAATTGAAATTTGATGAAAAATCATGTAACAACACAGATCCAGGCAGAACCAATTGCTTGACCAGTTGCTCAATACTTAGGGAGTATAATCCCCAATAATTTAAATTAATTATTCAACAATGATGGATCTCCATTAGATCATCTACATCTCATCCCTATGTACCCTTCCATGGGGTGTGCTGGGAGTAATCTGCTGTGGGAAGCACAGCTAAAATATCATGTGGAGGAAAGCATAGCCACAGCCTGGGAATGGCAGGCAGAACAAGCCAAATTAATCTCTTTTAAAATGCACACATGTTTGGCAATCAGATTGCACATTAACATTTTCAGGTGCAATTTCTTTTGCTTTGCAAATACCTTGGTAACTAGAGTAAAACCTCATGAGCATCTCAGCTGAGGAAGCAGGCATGTGAGAACTGAGCTAATCCTCTGGTAATGTGCTCAGAGGCACAGAGCACACAGCAAAAAGGGGAAACTTTGGCTGTTGCTCTCCATCACTTTAGTTGCACCAACACAAACAGGATCTTCACCACTTCCCTGCTGCCTTTTGCACAGCTACAGACCATCAGTGCCTGACAGCAGCCATGGTCTTCACAAAGTCAAGCAGGTCAAAGCCTAGCTTACACGAAATCAATCAGGATTTACAAAACAGAAATGAAACTGTCACTCCTCAAAGGGTTGACCTAACAGATATACTTAATTTGTAAATATATAAAGCCATGTTTCTAGTCAAGAGGATAAAGCTTCTTGCAAAACATAGCTGTAACACTGCCTTGCTTCATTAAGCTGTGCTTTCATGCAAGAATGTGATTGTCAGAGCACTTACTGTGGGGGAGACCCAAGTATTTTTTTTACATCTGCCACCACCCATGAGGATGATCTAATTACCAGACTGCACAAAGGGCATTCTTCAGCCTTTCAGCTGAATCACTGCTGTGTTTTCCTGGAAAATATAAGTCTCACTAATACAGAAAAAAAAATTAATTAAAAAAAATAGCATGCAAGAGACCATGCTTCTGAAGCTTGGTAGTTATGACACTTACTAAGAAAAGGACAGTCTTGCTTCTAGTTCCAAGACTATGCCTGTAATGCCCATCATTGCAGAAAACATATGAACACCACCTCATACCTTCCACTCCTTTTCCTTCAAAAGATAACAAATTTTTCAAAATTTTCAGTTATTTAAAAGAAAAAGTATTTTCAAAAATACTCAGTGGATATGTACCCACACAAGTCACCTTCCTCCTGAGCAAGCTGCCTAAATCTCAGAAGGTGATTAGAACTGGACACAACCTCCTTGTATTTTTGTCTTCTACAACTTCCATTAACTATCTTGAAGCGTCTCCTCACTCAACATATGCCCCTTCTGAGATATTCTTCACTGCTTACCTCCTCTAGGAGGCCAAGGCACTCAGCATTTAGATTCTGGATTCCAGTTTGCAACCAGGTACTCAAAGGTTAAAATCTTCACCTCTGTAGCAGATGTCAATGCTATGTTTTGCACCCTCCAGAAAATAAAACCAACATGCAGTTTTGGTAGCCAGGGTCTGGAAGCAAGCTCTCCTCTAAATTTCCATCTTCCATTTTTTCTCCTGTCTCTTGTTCCCTACAGCTTCCCTCAGTCCTTCCAGTATTTTATCAGATGGGCAAGTAGCAGCTGCTCATCACTGTAGCTGTGCTGATGAGCCAGGATATACTTACGACTGTTTTCATCATGAGAAGCCAGGATTTCCTGCCTTCTCTTGGTGGAAGAATTCATTGGGAGTCCACATCGTCATCAGATACTGTTTTTTTTGCCATGCATTCAGCAATTTAAAACTTCTAAACCATTAATTCTTGCCAAATGGGGCTGAATTCACTAGCAAGTTCTAAAGCTTTTGGACAATAACACATAAAATATGTACATACAAAATATGGACAAAGATTTTGACTTCTAGAGAATCAGGCTTCATGGGGATATGAGGCTGGGGTAGAGAAAGAGAGGAATACGAATTAAGCAATTAGACTTTTCTAAAGATGAGATTCACCCATCACTTACAGTGCAACCCTTTTGAGCACATGCTCAAGGAACCTCCAGTTCAGCAGCCAGGTGTCTACAGACAGAGACTGTGTGTGTGCACAAACAGGGCCAAGGTCTGAGACATCCTCCAGGATGCTCAGATCTCAGCAGTGAGGTCGCTCAGCACTTTGGGCTGAGCACTCTGCAGGATAAGGCTGTGAGGACAGGTGTGAGCCTGAAGCAGGAACATTTCCCAGGGGTACTTTGGATGCAGTCCCTCTCTTTGGTGACTTTGCTGTGCTGGGGCAAGATAGGCTGGGCCAGCTGGCTTCAGGAGCAGAAAACAAATCCTGTAAAAGTAGTCAGAGAAACTGGGACGGTATCCTGTGTTAATGTTGGCCCAGATCATTGTTCAGGAAGGGTGGATGGATGAGCAGGGGGAGTGTAGCTCTGTCCACCACTGGAGCCCTTTGGCTCTTCCCACTCTCTGAGCCTGCATTGCTGTGAGGACAGACAGCATTCACAGCTCCAGGAACTCAGTGTTCCCACACCCTGGACTGATGTCCAGTGAAACGTGCATTCAAATATCCCTCTTTGACAATGATCTCATGTTTTTCCATAATACAGGGACTGCTAAATCCTCTTTTCTATTTCAATCCTTCTGTGAAAAACTGAGATTCAAAAACTTGAAGACAACATTGGCAGGCCTTATAAACAGTATTTTCTGTTGTCCATAGGGGTTAAATCAGTGCTCAGACAGGAAGACAGGAGTAGTAACAGGAATGAGTCAGAGATCCTTAGCCCTGGACTCGAACCTTTTTCTCCCCATATTTGCATGCTGGCAAAATACAGATACAGAAATACACATGCACTGAAAAATTTCCACAAATATCAATACACATATATAGACATCTACTAATAAATTTACACAGCATGTGTACTCATATCGACCCAATTTCTTCAACAAATGCTGAGTATAAATATCTAATTCCATAAGAGTATTTCTATAAGTTAGTTTATACATACACTCATATGCACATACACAATACAGATAACATACATTAAATACTGGCTGGGGAGCAGTTCATTACATGCATCCTGAAATATTTTGGCAAAGGTACTCTGAAGGATGCAACTGGAAGAGGGATCTGCTAGAAAAGTGCCCACAAGTGCTGACGTGATCTCATATTTCCCTGTACTAGTCTGTATCACACACATGTATGTACACACACAAAAACTCCCACAAAAGCCAATATGAACTTTGATGCAGGAGCAGCCCTTTATAAGCACTTCAGCAAAAATAGGGCAGGTTTTGGGTCATTTTGGTGAGCTAACATGAAGAATTCTAATTCTAATTCTCCTTGGATTTTTATATATAAAAATTTCTCAGACTAAAAAGTAGAACACAGAGTCATAGAATCACATTCTCTAGCCCTCAGACACACATTCAGAAATGAAGATAACTGAAAAGAATGCACCTTATTTCAAGACTTTTTTGCTTTGTTTGACAGTATCCATTTTGTAGACCTGACCTTTTCTTTAGGCTTCTATTTCCAGATAGGCTGGAAATATGCTTCCAGATCCTATTTCCAATATACATCATGTTTTATAGAGATGAATTCAGGAGCATATTGCTTTTGTGGAAGTTTCTAGCTCTTAATACTGTCTACCCTGGCACCAGGTTAGCATTGGAAATACTTCCCTTTCCTTTGGTCACACAGTTTTGTACCCTGCAGCACACTTGCTGCAAGGACACTGAAACTAATTCCCCTCCCTTCAGGTAAAACTCTAGCTCAAAAATTTGGGTCCACTGCTATGAGGTCTGTTCTCCTCTCCATACACCCTGGATCACAACTTTCATTCTCAAGCAGTGTTGGCATAAAAGCCTTAACATTAATGTCAGTGATAGCATTAACCATTAACACCTCTGGCTTCATTGTTACTGAGCCCACCACGTTGCTATTTTATAAAGCAAGATTTTTAATTCTCAGTTACGTACAGTTCTACTGATTATTAGCCTAAAAGGCAATACCTTTCCAAATGTCCTCTTATTTAATTATCATTACTGACAACTTTCCTACAACTACTTTCTCACAAAATGAAGCCTAGACACTTCAACAATAAACTCTTCAGTCACTGGTGATGATTTCTGTAAGATGGATAAAACCTCCTGTTTTCTCAAAGTCTGTATTTACTAACTTTTGAAATATATCCTTACTGCTCCTTTTCAGTCCCCACAACAAGGCAATAAGCTAAAGAGTAAAATTCCTCAGGATATTAGGCAGTTAAAAAGTATGGCAGTGTGATCATGCATGTGCAACATATGGAAAAATAAATGGTGTTATACTTCTCTCAAAAATAAATAAATAAAGGACATAAAACCTTGCAACCATTTTGAAATAAACCTGATGGTAGCTGAGTCTATAGAATTTTGTTTTCTGACAAGCAGAGCCCTTTTATTTGAGCCTTTTAATCAGAAATTTGTAAAGCTGGGGGGGGAGCAGCTGGGCATTTCAAAAAGGGAAGGAGAAGGCTCATAAATTAACCAGTTGGCACAACCCTAACTATAGTATCACGCACAGTGCTGTTATAATATTATTGCTGTAGGTTAATGTGATCCTTTATACAGCCTTTTTCTCTTCCACAGTAGCCCATTTTCAAGAAGTAAAATGGTTTCATTTGAATTGCAAATCCCAACACATATATAGTTTGATTCTTTTGGAGCAGGATGAGTGACAGTGGTATATTAGAGTTAACAAACCTTGCCCACTTTTAAATACATTTCTGGTATTGAAAGCTAACAGAGCTGAAATCTGAATGGGTAAAGGCTCTGCTCTGGCATTCATCCCTTTATTGGAGCCTTGAAAGGACCGTATGGAGGGAACCTGATAGAAATTTCGTGTTGCTGCTAAATAGAATTCAGTCCAAGGTAGAGAAATAAAAGGTTCGGTCTGTCCTCTTTTATAACATTTCATTCCTGGGGGCCACTGCTTTCAAAACTGAAACTAGGGGCTGTGCAGCCTCTTTGATTCAACTGGTCCCTCAGCTTAATGGACTACAGGCCTTGCAAAATTGCTGAATCCAGCCTTTTGAAAGATTCTGTGCTTCCTGTACCGAAATCCATTAGCGCGTGTGGCCTCAACAGAAGATTAAGAAAAAGGAAGGAAAAAAAAAAAAAGGAAGCTCCAGGAAAATGGGCAATGGGAAGTAGATAATAATCTCCTTCCAATAGTCCTGCACACTTGGGAAGCTGTTTTTTAGGTCCAGTACAGAAGCTTAACCTGCATATTGCCACGAGCAACAACCAAAGGCATAGCATAGACATGCAGGCACAGAGCCACCAAACAACACAAATCTGACAGAGCCGTGTCAGACTGAATTCATTTGCTAAGCTTAACTTGTTTAAAAAAAAAATGCTGGACCCCAAAGGGACATGCAAGCATATTTTTAGAGGAGGGAGAAATCAAATTTAGGAAAAACAAAGACAAAGTTGTGCTCAGGTGCTCTGTATCAGAGCTCTGATTATTCCTGCTCTGTCCAAGCAGGAATTAAAGGCAGAATTGTTGAGTATGCTTCCAAAACTTCGGGAAAAAATTAGCAGTAAGACAACTGTACAAATAATACAAATATCCTTCTTGTAACCAAGCTACCCATCTGTTTAAAGCATGGAGAAGCAGAGCACTCCACACCACGGGCACAGACTCTAGCACAATGTGTCCCAACAAAGATGTTTCATGTTTTCATACTTAATCTTCCATTCAGCCATTGGACTTTGATGTGCTCTGAAAGCAGAAGAAATTTACTCATCCACCCTTCATGCTGCAGCAGCTGTGACACTGCAGAGCAGCACAAAGGGACTGCTCTGTGGCCAGGGGATGGCAGAGACCTCCTCCATTTGAGGCTGATAACTCATTCTGCCATTTAGAGCCCCAGTGTTCAACAAACAACAGATTTGCACTCAAAAATGGAAGTTATTCGAGTGAGAGACCTATAAAAAGAGTGAGTTGCATACAGCAGCAGACATTAATTTAAATGTTCTTCAACATCAGCTCAGTTGAAGAGTGTCTGATCCCACGATATTCTCACACTCATTTCAACAGCTTTCAAAACCTTCATCCTAAAGAAATCTTCATCCAAAGAAATCTTATCTACTCTTTTTTATTTCTGTAAGACCAACACCTGTAAAATTCATTGAATTTTACCCCTCACCATGCACATTATCTTAAATCCTGGCTGCAAACATAGAAATTAACATTTTTAATGCCAAAATAAGCCAGAAGACATCCCTAATAACATCAATATGTTATGCATTTATTCTACCAGTTACTGTAATAATCATTAACCTGAAGACCAAGAAAGCAATTATAGATGCTTCAGGAATAAATTTCCAGCATAAGCTGAATATACTCAGTCATGGGGTGAACTGTCGTGTTTTCCTTACTAGTGGCTTTCTAGCCTGAAATAGAGCAGTGGCTTTCATTTCTTCTTCAACCTTAGAACCAGACAGAAAGCCAAGAAAAATGTGCCTGGTTGCTACTGCAAATGCTGCACAGACAATAGCTTTTCCACACACCACTTCTTTGAAGCATTGTCTTCATTTTTATATTTCAGGGGTTTCCAAGAGATGAATGACAGATGTAGCAAGCAGTTTTAGCTGCCAAAACAAATGCTGGTCACTTCACTCATTGTCCAAAGCCTTTGACTAAACAGATTCAGGATGTGAAGGATGCAAGGAGAAATTCCACACTACAAAATGTATCGTGGGTTTTGCAATACCTGAAAAAAAGTCTGAATGTGAAAATCACTTTTTAAAAACTGATCCTAAATCTCTCTCTTTGGCAGCACAGATTGTACTGCTAGAGACAGAAAAGACCTTACAAGAAATCCACATTTGCTCATGAATATCATTCCTTCCAACACAGTTACCCCTAATACACTGTTGTTTCAAATCTTGTTTCTGAAAAACATTGGATGATTGTCATAGAAAGATCTGTAACCAATATATTGGCTCACACTTTTCCTCAGAGTCCCCCTGAACTTTCCAGTTTCATTATTCAATTATTTTCATAAATATCCCAGGCACAAATGCTTTTGTTTTACTAGTGACTGTTTAAGATTGAACACAAATGGACACAGTTAAGCAAACAAGCTTTATGGCACCACCTGTACATAGCTAGTGTGTTTTAATTTATACATTTAAATAAAAATAAATATTCATTTTGCATGAGAAGTGGTTGGACATGAGGTTGGAATTTGATGGTCAAATTCAAGGACCAGGAAAAAGGATAAATGCAGCTGACAATAGAAAAATAATTTATTTTCCCATATTCATTTATTCACCTAGTAGGGACACGTTTAAAGGAGAAAATGCCACCTTCCAATTGATCTGGGTACTTTTCACTTGTAGTGCTCTTTGACTCCTAAACAGGCAAAAATTCTTTGCCAGGTAACGTGAAAAAGGAGCTATTTTTCACAGTTTATCAGTGAAGGTTTTATACAATGATAATTTATGATAATTCAGGCTGTCCCTTTAGGATTGAAGAATACCAATAGTGGTAGGGTAGTAAGAGAACCAGCCAATATAATGGAAGAATTTTCAGTGGGATTTTCCACACAGGAGGGGCTTATAAACAACAAGCAAAACAACCAGCTCATTACTTGCATTTGTCTTATTACTTGCCAACAAAATGGCAGTGAAATCTGAAAAACTCAGGTTTTGAAGGCATGTTGTAAACATTGCTTCCATCACTCAAGACAGAGCCCTAGAAGCTTTTTTTTCTGTGATGTTTTATGAAATTAAAAAAATATATATTGAGGAAAATCAGAGATTGTTAACAAGACTGCCTCTTATTTTGGCCCCTTTCTAATTCCTAGGCTGACAAGTGATCTGGTGAATTAATGTCAGAGATTTGAACAATAAACACTCTGGGCCTTTTCTGCTGCTTCAGTGATGCAAAGCCTAATGAGATGGTTAACTAGGCATATGGCTACTTTGCATCATTGTAGAAGCAGAAAGCATCTCATGTGCACACTGCTTCTAGAAATGTAAAAGTGCTGTAATTGCTGGAACTTAATCTTCCTAGATGCCAATAACAAATGGTTGGGGTTGTAGAAACATGGAGCACATTACGGGTTTTTCTTTATTTCTTGTAAATATCAACAGTATAAGCAGAAAACTGAATCTATACTGTGATTATTTTTTATTGCAGACTCATAAATAAGTCAGACTCAAGCACTATAAATACACTGAGTGAAAACCAACGATTTTAGATCAGTACTTGGCTTAGCTATTATGTAAGTTAACTATCACATTGTGAAAGCAAATTCCAACTTTTAAAATTGATCGTAGCCATTGTAAATAATGCTGCAATCTCATCAAATGTTAAAAGAAATGAACAAAGACTGAAAGCTTGAGAACAACATTTTTAGGGTTTAACAATGCTCATCTGTCCTTTGAAAAATATTTGTTTTTCAATACTGAAATTTCCATGAACTAATCACCAAGAGAGTAACAAACCAGAGCGGTTCTTTCAGAACATGTGGCTGATCCTTTTTATCATTTGAGGCTGTAATCTAAAGGATCAGGATCTTCTCTAATGCCTTCATTATTTAAATTTATTCATCAAAGAGGTTTTAAAAACGTTCCTTGGTTTACTGGCAATTTACAATCTAATCTTAGTCAACATTAAATATACAGAACCCAAGCTCTTTTTGAATAATGAATTTGTATGCTTTGCTTCACTTTTTTTCCCCTCTGAAGCAAGATTATATTCAAAATTGCATTTCCCATTCTGATTGCCCTGACTACAAACTTGAAACCCACATTTCTTGCTAATTTGTGCAGCTTCCTTTCAATCAACCTTATAAGTGAATGTTCCAGCACTCATGTTTGTTTGCTAAGAAAGTCACAAGGATCAAAAGCAAAGTAGAATATGAAGAAGGATCCTCGAATTTGAATGCCTATGTATCAAGAATTCTCCTGTTACAAAGAGTATTTTTGAACAATTTGGAAACCACACATCTATCCAGAGGGTTGGAAAGACACAGTAACAAATCTAACTTTTGGTTCATGAGGAATGGGCCTCATGGATTCCACATTTTTAACATGCACTCTAAAATTCCATCCAACTTGTCACCCTTTCTTATTAGCTTTTACTGTTTTAGTAAGGAAAATCAGGCTGGTGTCATTTAGCTACCTATGTGAGTGCTTCCAGTGGAATTTTCTCTATGCTTAAGAATGTAATGAGAATAAGTGACACAGGCTTCACACAGCGCTTGTTTTTTGCCAAGTCAGCATGATTACACAACTTGAACCATCCATGATCTCACTCACTAGACTAGGAAGAGGCTGGCTGTGAAGTCCCACACAGTATTCCAGTGTCACAGCTGAGTATTTTGGGCAATTTGCTATATTCCACTTACCTTGGCACAAAAGAACTGATGCATATTCCAAAGCAGAGCAGAAGGCTCAGATCCATACAGTGGCCCAAGTTTTTCCATCCCAAATGGATTTTGATCATCTCAGTATGCATTTCTCCTAAATCTGAGTTATTTTTATACGGCATGGAATACTTTTTTCACCCTTGTCAATAGTATCATTTGAAATTTAAAATAGCCTGCATTGTCTTCCTTCACCAAGCTTTATAAACTTGGAACATCCTTCAAGTACTACTATAAAAATATATCCAATACAAGTGTTTGCATGTTCCTTATATTAATAATCAAATTACTGAACCTCTCAACTTCCATTAACATCCTGTACTAATGAGCCTACTGCAAAAATAAACCAGGTTATTGCCACAGCCAACTTTCTGCACTCGGTAGCTGTCATTCTTACAGTATTGCAGAAGTATTGTATTCTAAGTATTCTAAGGCAAAAAAAAAAAAAAAAAAAAAAAAGAAGGAAAAAAAAGTCTCCAAAAGTAAAATAAATATTTCAAATTATTTCTTTTAAACACTTGAAATTAAATCTGTCAATATTAAGAGACGGCAAATGGTGGTAAGCAAAATAAAAGCAATGGTCTTCCTCAATTTTATCAGCTTATTCCAGGGAATTCAAGTCTTGATACAAGACTATTAGCAAATAACACAGCCCAATATGAGAAGATTCCTGGAATAAATAGTCAGTGTTAAAATCTCATTAATCCAAAAGGAGTCCATAATATCTTTTAAACAAGGATCATGGAAAAAGCATCTTACAGATTTCAGTATGCTTTCTGTGGCAAAAAATTAGAATAATCATCAACAACATCCCTCTGCAGACACCACAGAGTTTGCAACTCCTTTCAATGTTGCTGCACAATGTAACCACTAATGTAAAAACATTCTTTTTTTTTCCAAAATTACACAATGAATAATTTGCCTTGGCCAACTCTTGTCTTCATTACAAAGTAGTTGCTGCCACTTCCTCTCAGTGGGAAGTGATCCATGTGAGATGAAGACTGCAATTCGCATTTTTATAATAACATCCCTCCTCTTTAATGTGAAGTGATCCTCAATCATTTCATGCAGATGAAAGAGGAAGTTGAAACTTATCCCAGCTTTTTATTCACTCTTCTATAATTAACATCTACCTATCTCCCAGCTGATGTGTCTTACATGTAAAATTCAGAACAGTCTGACAGGAATGAACAAGCTTACCTTACAACAGAGGTGTATATAAGAGAAATGGTGCTCGCTTCCTCCCTGGAAAAGTAGAATCTGCAATGTGGAATAAGGAAAATTTTATTTCAGTGGAAATTAAAAGAAATAAATCTTATGTGGGAAAAGAGAGGATTTGTTCCTAAATTTAAAGAGTGCAGATTGAATGGCAGAAGGCCACCCTGCACTGAAAGATAATAAAAACTTCATGAACGTAGGTGTTTGTTAGAAATACCTAGCTCTAAATATCTCAGAGTGAAAAGTGCCAGCCTGAAGCAGGATTTGGATTTGGAAAAGGGCATTCTAAGCATCAGTGCAGTGACACACCCAGACAGAGAAGCAGAAGTTCATCCTTGCAGCAGAAAAGAGCAGGAAGTGTTAAAGATGAGAACAAACCCAAGAGCCACAAGAGCAATTCTCTAAGGGACAGCACAGCCAAACATCCACAGGGAGCCATAAGAAGTACAATAATTTCACGACTATAAGCCTCACCTTTTTCATTGAAGAATCCAGCCTACCCCAGTAGTGTGGCTAATCATCAGGTGTGGCTTATCTATGGACAAATCCCAGCGAAATGCCAACCTGGAAGTGAGAGCCGGCCGGGGAGGGTGCCTGGGGCTGCATTTAAAGGCTTCGCTGGTCTATGAAAACTGTTTGCAACTTGAGCACCTGACACTGTTACTAATTCGTTACTTTGTTGCACATGGATCCTCGCTAAAAAAAAAAAAAAAAAAGTGTGGTGCGGCTTATATATGGACAGATCCCATGGTCTACCCAGCTACCGGGACGTGTGGTTTATAATCAGGTGCAGCTTATAATTGTGAAATTACTGTAATTCACTGAAAGCACAGCCTGCTCTGTTCTTTGTCAGCTCTCACTCCCAGGACAGAGAGGCCATGGACACCCACTCAGGACCTGGCCATTTCCACTCCAGCCCTGCCACCACTGGTAGCCCAGCTGTGACAAGTGGCTATTTCCTGGCAGAAGGGGGGACATGCAGGCCATGGGGTCACTCAGGCTGGGCAAGCAAGCCCAGCCCCAGCCACAATACTCTTTGGAGTTGAGGGCATCCTCACAAATACGAGCTGAACCAAGATAATGGCCTCAGAGCTGAAAAACCATGAATTGAAAGCCCAAAGGCTTCAATTTCCATGTTTCTAAAATGAAATAATAATTTATATCCAGTACTTCCTTCAAAATTTTAGCCAAGAACATATTTTATGTAAGAAACTCTCCAAGCCAAAACAATCATCTTAAAGTAACTATTGATTTCATTTCAAACTCTGTATCCTTCTTCTCTTTCTTGGGGGAAAAAATTTATTTTCCCTTTTTTTTTTCATCTAGTCATAAAATTGGGAGAGGCAAAAAAAATCCTTACATTACATAAGACCTCCAATAAAAGGCAGACATCCCTTGCAGACATGCACTAGGCCTTCAATTTCCAACTGGACCACTTGGTCCTGGAAATCCTTCCTGCAATAATGGACTCAATGTATTTAAAGACTCAAGCAATGGAAGAGCAAAACTGGAAGTGGGCAATACACATAGGAGTGGGATTTCCTCCTGTGTCCATTGAAGTTCAGCCTCACTTTTCTCCACTGCAGCTCATCCAAGACCTGCAGAGAACTAACTTTTGAGAGGTAGTGTCAGAAAGCAAAATTGTATGTTTAGGAAAAATTATCAAGAATGTGTTCTGACATTTAAAAACCTCTAACTGCGGGGTATTACTCGGTGCCAAAAATGAAAATACAAAGCTTTAAAAAACCAAGGCATGAAGAAATGCTTTCTGTTCACCAATGCTATCTCACTATTTCTTATTTAACTTGTTAGGGCGCACAAAAAATAAAAACTCTTTGAAGTCATGAATGAATCCTACAGGTTCAAATATACTTAATATGTGTACACATATATCCTTACTCAAAAAAAAAAATCTTCATTTTTCCCACTTTTAACAAATTTTTGTTTTCCCAGATTACGCTTGAAGCACTATCATGCTCTCCTCTGATTCTTGAGTGGACTGAACTGCTCAAAAACCTCCTACAAAAATATTTGCAAGGATTGAGAAATAACCTCAGGAAGTTGGACTGACACTCTTGGAATGCAAAGATCAAGGGTTTCTTTGCACTATTTTTATTATAAACAAAGAACCCACTACAATTGCAGTGGCATCACTGGGGGAGGTAGAGGGAGGAGATGAGAAACAGTAGGAAAGCTGGAAAAAATACAGATAATTATTTGAAAGCCCTGAGTATATTCCTCCTGTACTCCTCACATCATTATGGCAATGAAAATACCCCAGGCTTTTTCACCAAGAGCTTCATGTCTGTCTGAATGAAGTCATAACATTACAAATTTTGGAGGCTGTTTAAAACATCTTTATGTGAAGTCAGATGTGAATCACTAAACATTTCCCTGTTAAAAGAAAACAAAAAAACCCCACTCAAATACCAAAATACAAAGAAAAACAAAAGTAAGAGGAAGAAATAAAATGAGCTCAGCCATGTAAATCATCAGGAATTGTTTCATCTGAAACACTAAATGCCCCAGCCATTGCTAGCATGTAGAGATAAGACATTTCCACCTCCACACGACAGCTCATACAAACTGTTCCTTGTTTATATCCCTACTAGGAGTTCACAGCAGTCACCAAGATTATTTCACTTGGTTTGATCCCTTCCCTGCTCTCTGTGGTTCACTCCCTAAGCCCTGTACAAGGCTATTCGTGTCCCTTGGGAAGATCCAAAGCTGGCGTTTGTGCTGACAAAACCGCGCTCAGAAAACGCTCGGCGGAGTCCTGGCCAGCACAGTGCCAGTCCTTCCACCCAGCTCACCTTCAAGGCAAAGGGCTGAACAATTCTCCACGCTGCTCCCATGCCACTCCATGCTTTTCCCATCTCTCTCAATCTACCAAAGACAAAAGGGGCTACAGTGACAGCTAAGGTGACAACGGGAACAGTTGGGAGCTTGGTGTCTGTGGCTGAATCCCAGGTTTCCCTTCTCAGCCTTCCCATTGCAAATAAAAGTGAGAGTGCCTGAAGTACATTTGGTTAAAACCCAAAATACACTCCCAGCAATTATTTGAAACAGCTCTTTTCTCATGGACATGAAAATGCAGAAAGCATGTATGACTGCTGATGATGAGCCACTGCTTTTGCTGCCATGCTCTTATTGCTCAAAAGCTAAAGAGGATCCCACTGTATTTCACAAGAAATTAATAAAAGCAGTTTCTTCCACAATATAATGACTGGAAAAAAACAAAGCTCAGCTCCAGATAATATGCTCTGCTAGATGAAAGATCAAATTTTCACTTTAGTTTCTGTAAATGACTTTTGGTGAATTACTGCCAGCCTACTGTCCAACCATACACTTACTTGTAAGGGGTAAAATGTAATTGATACACGAATGAGCTACCCATTTCTGCTCTAAAACCCGATGCAGCAAAAGAAAGCCTTTAAAAGAAAAAGAAAAAGAAAAAAAAAAAGAAAAAAAAAAACCAAAAAAATCAAGAAAAAAGAAAACGTCGTCAGAGTTCCTGGAAAAATGTTTTTTTCCATTGTGGGGAACACCAACATCACTAAAGAATGACAGCAGAATTCATTTTGGCACATGCCCACAGTTTGAAAAACTAAGCAAATATTAGGGAGAGTCAGGAAAATAATAGTTTTACAACATAGGGGTTAAAAAAAAAAAAAAAAAAGGAGAAGAAAGAAACAAAGATAACCCACACAGCGAGTTTGTCTTGCACCCCTGTCTGAGGGCCACACCCTGTTTGGACAATAATACAAGAGGCTATGATAGCTCTTAATTACAAGGTAAGAATTTACTCTGATGATAAGATGAAGCAGATACACTGTAGTATAACCAAATCAAAACACTTCAGCCACCCTTGTGTGAAAATTTACAAATATTTTACTAGCTGCAAAATCTGCTGCTTAATGTACCCCAAACACAATGGAAACATTGTTGGGAGGGGGAGGGTATTTATTCCAATGCAACTTTTTTATTGAAGTTTCAGAACAGACTAATTTCTCCAGTTAAGTATTACAGGAAGGAAAATATCATAGCAGGCACAGATTTATTTCTATTTTTTGAGTATTCCCCACATCATAGTAACACTGCATTCTTTTCGTTTAATATTACAACTTGTAGCTGTTCTAACTGAGATACAAGTCTCCTGAGTGAGTGCTAAAACACTTTGGTATTACTGTCTTAACTTCGTCTGTAAAATATGAAACAAACTGGAATTGTAACACTGAACACTAAGCAACCTTCCAGAACATTCCAGCCTTTAACCTCCATGCCAATCAGAGCTCTGCATTCATATCACACACTGAAATAGATAATACATGCCATACTTGTGAAAAAAAAATAAAAATTGAGGACCTGCAACTACAACCAATAAAATATTCTTTCACATTTGTTGGATGTGATCAAAGAACAGAGGCTTCTAGAACATCGTCCAAGAATACATGATAGAAATAGATATCTGATTCATTGGTGTGATTCATTTGCACATGTGACCTGGGAAAGAAATCAAGTAAGCATTCTGGAAGGAAATCAAAGACAGAGTCAGTCTGAAAAGTTTTAAAATAAGCGCTGGAAATAATAAATGATACTTCATCTAGAGTATGGCAAGTACATACAGTAGCAGGGAACCCAGAAGCATTTTCTCAGAGGCAGATGTGCAGATAGAGGCAGCAGTATTTGCAATGGACCGCAGCTGAGAGCACTGACATCTCCTTACACAATACAGATGTTATACACAAGCAGCTACGGCCAAGTCCCAGATGGTCACTCATGATAGCTGTGATTATTGACCTAAAAATCACTGGAGGAAGTTGTAGGAGTTTTCTTGCTAAGCCTTTCATCACTTTTGTTTGTTCCTGGATGCTGCAGTAGTGAAAAATCAACAATTTTTACAGAGAATCAACCAAAACAATTGACTCAATCAAGAGGCTGGTGTATGAAGATGAACCTACAAATGCAGAAGTGCGAACACATCAGTAGGGAGATTCTGGAACTTCTGGTTCACCCCTTTACTCACTCCCATCTCACTCAAGTTCAACAGCAAAGGAAAAGCCATTACTGCATAATTGCAGAAACTAGAGAATGTCTCTTAATCAAGAATCCAAAAGCAGATTTGGGGAATGCCGTGCTGAGAAGTAGGTCTCAGGGGAATTCTCCTAGCTGGAGCCTAGGAAGGAAACTAGAGAGATTCCTGAAGCAGACTGTGGGATTAAACACTGTCACACATTATTTCACTCATTTCTATTCCATTGTCTTTGTCAGCAGAATTTAGCACAGAGCTCCATTTGTTCCTCTTCCCCTTTCTCCAGTCGTCAATATTTTGATCTGCTGCAGACATTTCTTACAACCACATAAGATTGTTTCATTTAATACTTGACATTTTCTTCCATCCTTACATGTCAATGTACATTCTTAAAAGAAAAACAGCAATCTATTCTAAATTATGGAAATGCTGAACATAGTAAGGGGCTTGCCTGGGAACCACAGCTTTGCTAAATTCAGGCAGCAACAGCATACGTTTTGTTGAAAATAAGTCTCTTCTGGCAGAACAATAAGGAGCACTGAATTCCAAGACTTTCTCTCCAACTAAATGTGTTGGTAACTCCTGAAAAGAAAATTAGCTTTGTGTTTTGTTTTAAAGCAAGAAGGAAATGATACAATTAAAGAAATTAAATAAAGCAAGGGGAATAGTTAGAATTAGACGTGCAGGGGAGAAAATGAAAGGATGATGAAAATTAACGAAAATTAGAATGGGGGGTGTCAAATCAAACACAAAATATTCTACTGGTTTCATTTCTGCCAAAGGACAGTCTGGGGTATTCAGTTAAATAGAAATTCAGAGTATTTCAAAGGGCTGTAGCCTGATGTCAAGCTTCACCTGTTCTGTAAGCACCAGCATTTGCCTCATTACATAAACCCGATGGGTTTTGTAGATCACATCTTTATGAACTTCTGGGTAGTCTCCAGTGGGTGCATTCCATTACAATCTGGTTTTTAATCCTCTCTTTCCCATTCAGTGTCACTGTGAGAAGAGAAAGCTTGTTCCCCTCAGGTGAGATGTCTCCAGGAGATCTGGAAAAATCTCAGGAGGTTCAGCCATGGCCTTGCAACTCTTCAGTGTAGGACCTTAAGCTGCATGATTTGGGCTCTGACTTTGGCTCTTGGCAGAAAGTGTGTCATCACAGTTAGAACATGGCACTAGATTGTCCAAATTCTAGTTTTAATAACTCCTCAGGAAAAGTGAGGACCATTCTTAAAAAATATTATCTCTAATATCACCTATATATAGATGCATGAGGCCAGACTTCTTGAAGCAAACGGAACACATTTAGACGTTGAAATAAAGGTCAGATTTCCAGAAATGATCTGCAGCTGGAAGCTCTCACCACCCTCAACACACTAAGCTCTTGGAAACCCAGCAATATATATAGACACCTAAACAAGAGCTGAGTTGTTCTGGAAATCTGGTCCCAATTGTGAGTACTACCATCTCCTGAATATCCCCTCAGTGGGCTCTGAAAAGCTGCCCTACCTACAGCTCCCACTGACTGGGAATCCCTGTCATTGGAAACCAGAGCCACAGCTCTGAGTGGAGGCTACTGTGGTTCCAAACATGAAAATTCACTTTTGCATTTTTAATTTGAAAATACTCATCTTAGTCCTTTTCAAGGACCTGGTGCTGAAAGGTAGAAATTACAAGGATGTACTAAAACTTATTAATGACACCTTCTTAAAATGAGCCAAACTTTCAGGGCTCCAGAAGCATCCATTTAAGCTAAACAGTTTTGTTAGTGAAAATTCCACTATATTCTAGGAAGATGAGGGAAGAGGACAGCTTTCTGCTGGGAAGTTTCAGTTGGGTATGATTATGACTCCTTTTATACACACCATAAGTATTTCATGACTTTGAAACCATCTATTTTTCCAATTAAGATGTCAATGAAAAAAAAAAGCAATGGATCACACAGGGCTGATCTTTGACTTTTTGTCAACATCAACCTCAATTCCGTGTTGACACTTTATAGCTTATTTTCCAAATACATTATTTCCCACCCTCACAGAATTAACATTTTCTTCAATTGTCACTGCAACGTAATGTTAGTAAAAAGCAAGGATTTTTCTCATCACTCACATATCATGAGGTTGCCCTCAATTTAGCTTGTGCTATATTATACCATCTGTAAACTGAACTGCATCATTTCTAATGCATTAGGATACACAGATTAGGAGACTGAATAGTTTCTCACAATACCTTTGAAGAAGAAAGAATTAGAAAAAAAGAGGAAATTTAATTGAGCCTCCGACAACTATCAATATTTCAAACTACAGATTAAGTTCTCTATAATTAATTTCAGCTTGCACTTCAAAGAGATTTTAAAGATTGTCTTAATATTTCTGAACATAATCACAATCTGGACTATAAACACCAAAACTACTGAAATAAGCCCATTTTATGTACGTGAATTAATTTGTTTGTTTGCATATAGATGGTAAATTTTAGCCTAAGTAATCAACTGTGATTTTCATCCAGCGTACACAGACTTTTCCCTTCATGATGGCAGACAATTTTTCTTGGGAAGAGTGCTGGAGTTTTGGGGCTTTTTTTTTTGGAGGGCTGATTTCATGGATACTAAAAGAAAAGTGTATTTCTATAAGGATATCAGCATTTTAACTCAGTCTCTCATGGCCAAATGTGCATCCCTGTGAGTGATGAAGACACAAACTCGATGGGTTTTAGAGCACCAAAGGGCCATGCTGATATTTTAATATATGAAATATTTAGGAGAGCAGCAAAGAAGGCACAGCCTGAGGAGAAGGCTGCCTCCCTGTGGCAAACAAATCCAGGAGAGGCCAGGAAAACCACTGAGCATCAGTTCCAGTTTCTTTTCCCATTAGCCACAGCCTTGGTCTGTGGGCAAGGGGATCAGGAAACCTTTGCCCTCCATTTGCAGAGCTGTTTGAAAGCACAGCTGGACAGTTCCAGTACCATCATATGGACTCAAGCATCAAATTCTCCTCTGAGCACCCTCTCCTCTTTATGCTGTGGCAGAAAATCGCCAGGGCAAAAACCCATCAAAACCACCCACATAGAAATAGAGGAAAAAATAAACTTACAAAACATCCACACAGGCAAAAAGCCTCACAATTTTTCCTAACTCTGGGACTTTAAAGTTTATGCTGTATTTTGATTTTTAATTAAAACAAACTGAATTACAGCAAGTTTCTCTCTTGGCATCATCCTAATATAAATACAGGCACGTCTTTACTAATTGAGAGACTCAAACTATTTTTTTGCTGAGCACCAGTTAACATCTAATCTTTCTTGATGCTCCCTTTCCACCCTCTGCTTTTATTTCTTCCAAATCAGTTCCTTCTCTCCTGCTGAGTCCTATTCTTGTAAGGACTCCATAGTGCCTTTACCACAAGTTCCTTTTTCCTTATATTTCCACATCTCCTGAAGCATGTTACTTGCAAAAGTAACTCTAAAGTTATCACTGCAATAGCTGGCCTTGTGCCATTATTTAGTTCAAACCTAATCTAGCCAGTCAGATCTCTAGGAATAACTGTATTTTTATCTGAATGAAGACTGCATCAGCAGCAGTCAAGGTAATTACATTACTCAGATAGCATCATCCCACATATGTTGTTGAAGCATTTTCAGATGTTTCATCTTGTTTCAGAAACAAATTTTTGTAAGAGAGACAAGTCTTTTTTTTTTTTTTTTTTTTTTTTTTTAAATCTCATTCTCTTCCTTTCTTCACTGATAGAGTGGAAAAATGACAGAAAGAAATGGAGGAACTAAAATCAGAAACCAGCTACACCAGATGGTTTCTGTAAATTACAATATTTTTGAACAAAACATATCCTTTTTGTTGGATAAATTATTATTTAGGTCACTTATTATTTTTACAATTTCAGAATTATTCACAGCTGTTCTGGTAAGTGCCTTTTCCTATGGCAGCACAGCACAGGTTTACCCAAAAATTGCACCTCTGCTCTCAATCACTTAACGTTAAACCACCTAGTTGGATGAGCAAGGATTATACCCTCCTAGATCAATCTCTATCTTCTAAAAATTCTCTTCATTCTGCAACTAATCCACACTCATGTGCTCTTGATGAGTGTGTGCACCTCTTGCTCTCTCAGACTCTACCTGAAATATCTAGCTACCACTTTTTCAACACATTGATAAATAGACAAATCAAAGACAAGGAACTGATAATTTGTTTTGCAATATAAATTAACTAAGAGCCAATTTTTCATTTCTAGATTTGTATTACTCCTCTCAACCTCTGTCCACTCCTATTAAAAATCAGTGCAGGCTCCAAATAAATCCTTTAGCACTGTTTTTGGACCAAAGTTCTAGATAAATCAGCTATTTTTTTGAAAACCAAAAAAAATAAGGAAATAATTCTTCATTGTGTCAAATCTAGAGGCCAACAACAAATAAGGCTTTTTAAAATCCTAAACATTTTTACTCTTTTAATTTTTCATATTCATGAAGCCCTCATTTAGATGAGAGTTGAGATTAAAATGCCTTAGCAAACCAGAATGAGAACCAGGGAAGTTAAGAAGGAAAATATCTGTATTGAGCCATATAGCCTGCCTGTGCAGAAGCAAGATTGTTCTCTATAGAGCATTTTTAGTTAAAAGGGAAAACTGCAACTTTCTGATTGAGTCCAAAAGAGAAATGTTCAACAGCTCTCTAGGAGGAGCTTGAGCAGCATCAGCTTCCAACTGCATGTTGCAGAGAGGGTTAAAAGTAAAAAAAAAATGCATTTCAGATGTTGGAGGAAAACACAAGAGCCCACCAAGTGACACGGCTGCTGCTGGGCAAGGAGGAGAGAGGAATGTTGAGCCAGAACTGATTTTGTGCTGCTGGTGCCTAAATACGTGGCTCTGTGTTGAACTTTCTCCTGCTGCCTGTGCCATAGAAGAGAGGATGGCAATGTGGCTGCAGCTGGTTCAACCCAAGGCAGTTGGCACCAGCCTGCAGTGCCAAGATGAGTAAAACATGGGCAAGGGCAGAGAGATGAGCTGAACACACCCTGAGCCTGAGCATTTCCTTCATTCGCCCTCATGGGCAAAGTCTGCAGGGATGTGTTCATAATGTTTACAGAACACAGCTTTAGATGTTAAATCAATTGTGTTTCTGTGCTGTGCCTCCAAGCTTCATTAATTCCTGTTATTCTCGAGGCTTTAATTAGCCTTGAAGGAAGAAATAATCCGTTCCCAAAAGATTTCTTCCCTCTGTGTGCTGCACGCAATGATAGGAAAAATCCAATCCTGCTATTTGAACGGGAGGATATTGTAAAAGAATATTATAGTACAGTAATTTCACACTCATAAGTCGCACCTGGTTATAAGCCGCACTTCCGGGTAGCTGGGAAGACCATGGAATTTGTCCATAAATAAGCTGCACCGGGTGATAAGGTGCACTTTTTTTTTTTTTTTTTTAAGCGAGGATCCATGTGCAACAAAGTAAGGAGGTAGTAACAGAATCGCGCAATTGTGGGGTTTGCTGTCAGGTGCTCAATTTGCAAACATTTTTCACAGATCAGCGAAGCCTTTAAACACAGCTCCAGGCCCCCTTCCGGTGCCACGGGCCCCGGCACTCCCACCCCCAGTGCTGGCTGCCGCAGCTCCCCGCGCCGCTCGAAAGCGGTGGCAGGGCAGGCTGGCCACACGATGGCGGCAAAAAGCGGCGGCAAAGCACAAAGGCGGCAAAAAGCGGTGGCAAAAAGTGGTGGCAAAGTGCGAAGCCGGCCAAAAGTGGCAGCAAAGCAGCGCCAAAGCGACTCAGATTCACGCGAAGGCGGCAAAGCGGCAGCTCCCTCTCCCGCCAGCTCACAATTTCGGGTTGGCATTTTGCCGGAATTTGTCCATAAATAAGCCACACCTGGTGATTAGCCGCACTTCCGGGATCGGCTCAATTCTTCTGTGAAATAGGTACAGCTTATCGGTGTGAAATTACTGTACATAGAAAAAAATCAGGAATAAATTCAATGTATCCATCTTGTATCTGATGTGTCCACTGTGTTGATAGAGGTTGGCTTGCTGTTTTTCCTCTCTGTGGTAATACCCCATGCTCTTAATGAGAGATTGAAGCTCTGCTTTAAAAACACAGAGAAGGATCTGGACCTCACTGCAAAATGTTACAGCTCGATTAAAAACACTCCCAAAGCCCACCAAATCTATCACAGTTGGAATTTGTGTACTGTGTGAAACTTCCACATCACAAAAATAATTTCATTTTTATTCTTTCATTGAAATAAAAAATATCAGAATTTTCATTCACTTAAGGGCAAATAAGTTGCTCTGCATCCACTGGAAAAAATCTTAAGCAGTATTGCTTCCTGAGCCACCTAAAACTATGATGCACCTACTTAGAAGACTCATTCAGTCATTTAAAAACTTTTCAAATTTTTATGACACAACAGCTCAGTGAAAATTATTTCGGTAGTGAGATTCTACGTTTCTTACCTAGAAACTTCAGGAATCAATTATTTGAGCCTGCTTACCAAAGATATAAATAAACATATCTAGACAAATATGAAATGAACCATTTGAACATTAACTTAATTCTTTATTTTCTATTTATGGAAAAGCCATTTTAATGTTACTTGTCCATCTTATTCAGGCTCCTTCCAAACTTCTCATGTCTATTGTCCCACCATGCCAATCTCTGGCTATCATTCTCTGCTTGCTTATCCGGCACATTGTTTTAATGCTATCAGATACTATTAAAGATTTAATAAATGATTTTAAATTGCATTTGATACAGAAAATCACATATCATTGACATTCAAACATGAAGCAAAAATAGTTTATCCTTATGAATTCAGGATATGTATATAAAACACCTCTATAAGGACTTCTGCATGGAGGATGACACAGTTTTTCACTTTGGTTAAAATGGGCATCTGAAAGATCAAGCTAAAAGAAAAAAAACAGACATATCTTACAAAGGATAAAAATATCCTTTTGCAATCTAAGCGAAAAATTTGGATTTAAGAGGTGTAGGATCACAGCCTGGTTGCAGAGAACTTTTCCTGCAGTGGCTTTTCCTGCATATTGCCCTAAGAGGAAATAAGACTGAGTGTTAAACAAATTATTCACTGCAATAGTAAAATAAACTTTCAATATTTAATGAAAGCAATGAATAATAGATTGTAGTTGTCAACCTAAAACCATTTTAAAGGCAGAATAATTCTTATCCAAACACATTCAACTGGGCTAACAGGCTAAGTCAGGGGGTTTGGTTTTAAAATACACCAAAAAATCTTCAGATATTTTTTCCTCTGTTCTAGAGCCCGCTGTAGGCAGATGAAACCTATCATGGTTATCATTATATTCCGAACTAGTTTATTTGAAAATAATTTTGAAGTCAAGGTCTTGTGATACTTTATGACCTCCCTTACTCTTCCCCTGAAATATTCTTGGATGGACTTTAAAGAGAGTTGCACATATGGTCTACCGGATTAAACAAGGAGGTAGGAGGGTCAGATTATTACCAGAATAATTTATACTTCCTTTTGCATTGGCTGTGTATTACATGAGCTGTAAGCAAATGAGACTCCCAAAAATTTATAGTCAGCTACACTTTGGATTGAAAATCAGACTAGGACAAGAAGAGATTTTACAGAAATCATGACCAAAAACTGGAGATGAGCAGATGGCGATTAGAAAACATCTCACCATGCACCTGAAATGCAGTTCCTCCTGCACAGGGACTTCACCCATTGTACTTCAGATTTTCAAACTTTGAAATTTGTAATCATTTTATCAGGGAATAGAGATCTTTTTTCATTAGTCTCTCTCTTCACAGCAGCGAAGACAACATTCAGTGATCATTATTACACTGTACTCCTGCAACTGAAGGGAACACTCCACTAAAAGAAGCTGTGCTGTTCATGTGATGACAGCCTGATTCCTCTGCTTCTTACTAAAATTTACTGGAAAGAAATTTTCCCTGCCACCTAGGATGGTCTGTGATGTATCCACAAAACAGAATAATTTTAAAAGATGGATGTTCTGCAATAACCTCAGCAAAGCTGATCTTTCAGAAACATCTATGTAGTATAAGAACAACGTTTTATAGAATTTATAAACAAAACAAAACACACTCACACACACACTCCCCAGATTTAAAAAAAAATTAAAAAGGGGAGGAAACTTTCTATTCTGCATTCTCCAATCATCTCTAAGAAATGAGGATTAATAACTAGCTGCCCATAGGGAAGTTGTTATAGAATTACCTACTGAAGGATTTCTTCAACTTACAATACCCAGTTCTTCCTTGCGACAAGGCATCAGCTTCTGTGTTTCAAAGGATATTTAAAAGGTCATCCAAAGTAAATCACCATGATAAATGCAAATAAAATCAACTGAAATTGGTTCAGAGAAGGGTGTTCTTAGTAGGAAGAAAACTTCAGGAAGTGCTTTTGTCAATCCCAGTAAGACTTTGACAGTAACGTGTAACCTCAGCCCTTGACCCAGCAAGTCTGAGCTGCATTTAATTGGTCCGTCTGCAAAGCTATGAAAAATTTCTCTTTGTGTACTGTAAAATAAAATGTATATATTTCATACAGCTGGGAAACAATATCTACTATTCAGAGCTGCTGGCAGCACAACAGAGCACTTTCCTTGTTAAACTCTCTGAAACCATCCCCTTTTTTTCCAGTCCTGCTTTTAGGTGCACTGAAGAAGCCAAAAATATAAAAGTCAACAAGTGGAAAGCATAATCACTGGAAAACTCAAAGGATATAAATCATTCTTAGGAGAAACACAACATTTGGTGAAAATCATGAGAACCTTGCAAATTTGTTGGGTTGGTTTGTGGAGCTCAGGAAGGACTTAGCAGAGAAAGAAAAAAACCAAAACACTGAACAAGCACACTGAAACCAAATCCTCATCTCTGTCCACTCCATCTCTTTTTTTTGCTTACTGGTCTTCCTCAGTATCAAGCTACTCCTTGTAAATCCACAACCAGCAGCTATGTGGACTTTTATGAGATAAATCACAGTATAACAGAGAACCCAATTTATTTTTTAAAAATTAAGCTTTTCAATACATGATCAAGTAAACCTTCAAAGGGGAGGAATTTAAAGAGCAGAAGCTTTGTGATCTCTAATTCTCATATCTGTCAGAATGAGTTACTATGGCAGTTTGAACTCACATTGAGCTTGGGGCCATTTTTATGGCTGGAGACAGGATGGGTTGAGGTGTATCAACATTGCAGAATGAATCAGCCAACAAATCCATGCCAGGAGATTCCCTGGTGGAGAGGCAGCATGCTGGAGCAGCTCCACCAGCCACATAAAGATGTAAACAAAGGTAGCAAGAGGACTCACTTCACTGCTGAGGTGCAGCTACCCAAGGAGTTTTGCTGGCAACAAGATCTTAGTAAAGT
>VRYO01000180.1:5149065-5209659 GCA_009812075.1 Sialia sialis | reverse complement strand
GCTGGATTCTTCAATGAAAAAGATGCAGCTTATAATCGTGAAATTACTGTATTTTTTTTATTCTTCCAGTTATCTTCAGATGCAGCTATAACTAAGCAGAGAAAAGGTATTCCTTTCTGCAAGCACTGTCAAGATGCAAGACCATTTTGAATCTTTAAAGCAGCTCACAATTTTAAAGTTGCTGGCAGTAGAAAGGCAGAAAAAAACAAAACTAGGAGGCTCTTACTGCTAAGAGACCTGGACAACATCCTGAAACAAGTTTCATTATTGTTTTTAACTTAAGCACAGAGAATTAAAATGGTAACCGTAACAATTGCTAATCATTAGGCCCATTTTAATTTAATCCTGAGCAGAAAAAGAACATTCCCATAAGTATTGTTTGAGTGGGCACTGAACAAGTGCCAAAACCACCCACTCCTGTTTCTCCCTAGATGCTGTTTGGTGCTGCTCAGAGTTAAATGGTAAAGCACTAGCATTTGTACAGTTTTGTATCTTCAAGCATTGGTATGAATTGAAGGGATTTTTTTCAGCCTTTTGTAGGTGTGTGATAGTTACACAATGCAGAAATACAGGCTGCTGAACACTAATTAAAAACAAACCCTTAAAATACATATTCCATTCGCTTTAGAGCATCAATTATAAAACCAGATGTTAGAGCCAGATGTCAAGGAATTATTTTTCATAAGCGACAGCTTATAGCCATGTAGCCTCCATTTATCACCTCAGATGGGAACATTTAATTTGACAGCACACATTTTGGTTAATAGCCAGTTTCAACATTAGCACTTGTTTTTGCAATTTTATGTAAAGGGATGCGATAAAACTGTCCATAATGAAAATTCTGTTATTTCAGTACCTCAGCATTTACAAATCACGTCTATCTGTGCACAAGCTGAAAATGTTTTACACACTTGTGAATGTCTGCAGTATGTCTCAGAGGCATAGTTCTTTCCACATGCCAGCTTATTTAATATATATCCATGGATAGAGTTTGCTCCTAGAAGCTGTGCTCCTCTTTCAAGACATTTATCTTAAGAGAACAGAAAACAAAACATCTTTGCTCCTGTGTTTCTCGAACATTACAAAGCTTCACTGATTTCAGCAGATAATTTTGGTTAAAAAAATATTGCATTCTGTTACCTTTGATACATGGAATAAACAGAAATTTGGGCCTAGAACTCTCAGGGCAGCCTATAATTAGCAATACAAGTCCTGTCTTCTTGTATATTCCTTGCATTTCTATGTAACATCAATGCCAGGTCTTCAGCTGCTGTCAGGCTGGCACAGATCCAGTGACTTCAGCACTGTAGTTAAGCTTCTTGAAAAAAAAAAAAAAATCTATCTTTTCTGAAGCCAGAAATAGTAAGGAAGTGATAACTGGCATACCTTAAAAATCTGCCAATAGATATCAACCTGTCCTGATTTTAGCCCTAAAGTGTCAACAGTCCCACTGCAAGGTTTCTACTGAGAAAAACTGGGTAATCATATCAAATTATGTGAGCAATTTGTGAAAAGAGCAAATTCATTCTCCTTCTGACTAAAGCCAGGATTTGACTCTCCAGATAGTGAGAAGACACAAGTACACTACTTCAACTGTGATATTCCAGGTTTGAATTACTTTGTCCAGACGGCAAAACAGATTTTTTGGCCACCAATCACACGTTCTCAAACCCAGACGTGAATTTTAAAATCAAATCCTCAAGAAGTAAAATCAAGATGCTTAATGCAGCCCTATCAGAAAGACATATTATATGTGCTGCCTATACTTGTGAGAAGTTAGGGAATGGGCATTTTGATTGCTCCTGTTCATAAATTAAAGAATGTCATGAACTAACACATAAAAGGATAAAGAGGAACATACACTATCATCTGTCAAGAAACTCCTACGAAAGGGAAATGGAGATGAATCATAACCCACCTTTAATTCTTTGATGAGAGGCATGGCCAGATCACAGACTTCAACTGCTAATAAGAAAAACTGAGTCTCAACTGCAAATTAATATAAAAATCATGGCCAACATCCTTTCATGCTGACAGAGAAGAAACCATACAAGCCAGCTTTACTTTTCTGTTAGGAAGGATTTCAAAACATTTCCAAGAGAAAAAAAAAAAAAAAAAAGCACATCTGAATTGGTCTTACCTTACCAGCTACCAAGAAAGAAAATATAAAGTAGTAAAAAAATAAGCGTGTGAATAAGAATATCACACCCAGTTGCCCGCTAGTTTCTTTAGTAAGCCAAAAATAGGAATTCCTAAACTTCTGTTTTACCTCTCTAAGCCAGCACCATCACTCAGAGGAACCCAAGGGCTTTGGACTCTTGGGGTCCTCAGCCTACGATGGCTTTGTCATACAGACTGCATTAAGGGTGGTGGCTGTAGAAACAGCCAGAGACCCCAAAGGCCACGTGCATCCTGACAGGGGTGCTGAACACCTGTTCACTCCGTACATTTCAGAGGCGGAAATTCAGGAGCCTGGCTCAAAGAGCCTTCCACATTCTGAGCTGATGAGGATAGGAGGGTTAAGATTCCTCCTGTGAAATAACTGTTTTCATTGGGGTTTTCTGGTTTTCTTGATTTTTTTCCCTGTCTCAGAGATTGGAAGTTCCACCTATTAGAACTGGAGGAACATCAGTCTTACTCCTTCTGGTCAGTATGCAAACAAAGCAAACCTTTTACCTCAGTAAGTTAGCAAATCAGAACATACTCATGACTTCTCTTTCGAGTTCCTGGAAAAAAAAATATATATTGAAACATCAGAGTTATTCACACACTGAAAGTTCTGATTTTTCAATACCCTGTAGCAGTAAAGTCAGCTCAGGCTTTGGAGCAAGTCACAGCTCCTTTCATGCTTTTGGATATTTGTATACAAATACAGCATAAGGAGACTGAATTCACTACTGAACTTCTGATACCTAAAATAATGTTCTACAACAGGAAAATGCCAGTATACAGTAATTGTATGGTCTGGCAAAAGGCTTTCAATGCTCTCATATCTGCTAGTCACAGGAGAAGGGCATTGCAGCTTAATTAACTCATTAACAATGCACAGGCAATGAGAAACTAACATTCTACCTTTTCACATAGATCATGCATGTTGAACAGCTCTAACGTTCAGACCATTAGCCACAAAAAAGTTGTTTTTCCAGTCACCGACATCCATGTTTTTATTTCAGCAGCCATAACACTCTGATGGCTAAATGGGTTTGCATTCCCAGAGTGTCTGGGAAATGATTTTGCTAATCTCGGTTCACAAACTCATTACCAAACTGAATTCCAGCATCTTTTCCAGTGTCTAGCCAGAATATCAAGTTTCAGGCACCTTTCACTACTCCTTATTTATGTAATTCTTTATTAAACCTGCATTTTACAGCCTTTTTTTTACAACTTGGGCATATTAAGTAACAAGGTTCTGGATAACTGGAAAGAATTCAGCAGCAGCTCCAGAGGTACCAAGGATTTGGGATGGAAGTGTAGAATAATTTACAGAGCAGCAGTGTCCACAATGCTGGCAGTGGGGCCATTGGATATTGATGCAATCCATGTGGCTGCTGCTGTTGCATGCTTTCCATTTCACACAGGAAGGTGAGTTATATTCCTTCCCAGCTCATGTTAGCCCAGGAATTCATTTCTGAGGGATAACTGATTGAAGAGCAGTATCAATAGCAAGACAGGCACAGCACTAAATAATCTGCACTTGTGAAGTACAGTAATTTCACAAATATAAAGCTCACCGGAGTATATGGCGCACTTCCAGGTTGTCGGCAATTTTCCGTACTTTGTCCATATGTAAGGCACACTGGACTATAAGGCGCACTTTTTTTTTTTGCAGCAAGGATCCATATGCAACAAAGTAACAAATCAGTAACGGAATCACGAGGTTTACTGGCAGGTGCTCAATTTGCAAACATTTTTCACAGATTGGCATAGCCTTTAAACGCAGCCCCAGGCGCCCTCCCCGTGCCGTGGGCCCCAGCACTCCCACCTCTGGCACCGGCTGCCGCGGCTCTCGCAGCTCTCGCGGCTCGCACTTCCGGGTTAGCAAATTTCTGATCTTTGTCCATATATAAGGCGCACCGGATTATAAGGCGCACTTCTTGGTTTCCATCAAAATTTTAGTCAAAAGGGTGTGCCTTATAGGCGTGAAATTACTGTACTGCAGATGTTTGAAGCACTGTGCAGACAATTAAATCAGCATCCTCTCCAAGGCAGGCACAAGAGAGTGCTCTACAAGCACAAGTAGGAGAAAATAGGAACAAACTCCTCCCAGGGGACAAGGAACAAGAGCACAAACAGCACAAGTGGTACATGGAAAACTACTGTTAGGGATTGAGGAAATACAGCAGCTCTTAGAGAAAGGGTGGTCACACCATGGAACAAGTTGCTTTGCTATGGAATCTCCATCCTTGGAGCTATTCAAGAACTGCTTGGGAAAGGTCCCAGCCACCTCAACTGACATCTAAGTTGCATTTACAATGAAGAAAGCTCTGCTGTGCCTGGTTTGGACCAGCCAACTTCACTCCCAGCCTGATTTAGTCCATGACTGGATCTCACTTTCCACCCCACGTTCAGGACTCCACAATTTGGGAACAGAAAAAGGAAGCCTCTTCTGTGGAAAGGGGAGGCACATTTTCTGCCACAGAGGCTTCAGCAGCACACCCAAAATTATTTTCCATTTCTTTTCCTTTTTAATGCTTGTTCTATCTTCCACCCCCTTAGAAAAAGACAACATGCACTAAAATCATAAACGTTATCACTCTAATTTCATCTCCTCAAACAGTATTTTTCTGGAAAGGGTTAGGACATGCTCTGTTTTCCATGGAATTTTGAAGGGCAATGACCTCCCTGCAAACTTGAAGAATGTCTACAGCTGGAGGTATGCTGGATCCAGGAAGCCTTTCATATTCTACCCTAAATCCATCACATTGGATCTAGCATTTTTTAAAATTGCTAACTTTTGAAAATAGACTTTTGCCAATTAAATGTCCGGCCTGTGCAACAGCTATTAGCTGAAGACTTCAGCATTTTCTTTTTCCTCCATCAAAATCTCAGTTAGATATATTATTTCTTAACATTTCAAATTATCTACTGAAATAATAAAAATTTTCAAGTGTCCTAAAGAACAATCTAATTGCAATTTTACTGCTGCAGTAAAATCAACAATTCCAATCAAGCATTTTCCCTACAGTTCATGAGAAAGTTAGAATTGCATTTGAACTGTAAAAATAGTTTTAATCTTATAAATTAATCTTATTTAACTAAGAAGCAAAGTTTTCCATCACATCAATGTCTATTTAAGTCTCACAAAGAAGCAGAATTCTTAAATATTTAAAAATTAACAAAAAAACATAGGACTTTGTTTCATTCTTCCCAGCTTCTAGAAGAAACTTCACAATTAACTTCAAGATACTTCAGGTTGTTTCATTTTGGTTCTAACAGTTGGTGGTGTGTTTCCTCAAGTGTAACTTCAGGAAAATTAAATCAAATACAGCCATGCAAACTGATAAGCTGCAGAGTGAAAAAAAAAGTTCAACAATTCTCACTTGCACACAGAGATGGTATGCAGAAAGTTATTGCCACTTCTAATTATCACAAGCAAACAGCTGGCATGTAAAATTGCTAGTTAGTGACCAAAAGTATACACAGATCTGTTATTTAAATTTATTTCAGACTGGAAATGGGCTTTTGGAATGAAGAAAACCTATAACTAATTGATTTATACACTTTAATTTGTTTATTTCAGTTAGAACATAAACATTTTGTACATTTATAAAAGACCTGGCAAGGAAATTAACTGAGAAATGATGATGTTTCTTCCTTGAGTATTTTATCATTGCTCATTTTATTACTGCTTTTTTTTTCCTACTGGATATATGAAATATGCAAAAGTTCCTGTTATTGTAATACAGATACATAAATAGAGGTATTTGGCTTTTCCCTGACTCCACTGCAAAGGAGAAAAAAACCAGAATTTCACCTATTGTCAGAGTTAGGCATGGTTTTATTTTTTCAAAACTATATTTACTGCAGACCATATATGTGGGAATTCAGATCAAATCTCATTCTGCCCATCCACTTTTCTTTCTGTCACACAGACTCCCTTTATTTCCTCCTGCCATTTCCCAGGCTTTCTTGACACTTGGAGCAGCACCACTGAGGAGCTGGGAGGGATTAGCCCAACCTGTAACAGTGCTCCTTCACAAAAATGGGCATTGCTCTAAGGACCACTTCATGAGTAGTTAACAATATACAACTTGCAACTTGAAATAATTATTTCTTAACATCATAAGCTGAATTAAAAAAAAGAAATTAAGAAAAATTTAAAAAAAAAAATATGTTTCCTAATACCAAGAGGGCTAATTTTGAATAAATACCGCTTTCTTTAGTCCCATTTTACTTCATTTTTATTTCATTTTTTTGCTTTCATTTTGCTGGTACTTGGAAAACATCCCACCATTTAGAAGCTTATAAAGCAAAAGTAATGGTATTCCAACATAATTCACAAAGTAATCCTACTGCAAGGGCTCCTGGTCACACTGTCTGTCTCAAGGTTAGAGAGCAAATAAACATTTTAAACTGCAATTCAGCTGCAAATATATATTTCTCAATGCATCCTGACAGTAGGTTTTGCTCTTTGTGTGTATATGCATGAATATTCATCTAAAACTCAGAGGGAAAAGCACTAAAAACAGCACTGAGAAGATTCAATGAACGAAGAGAGAATCACATAAATTTTTTTTTTAATATCTTCAAGTTCAGTAGTCAGACAAAACTGGAAAGCGCCATATTTGATTTTACATAATCCTTATTTCATATTAAGAGTATAAATTAGAGTCAAATCATTAATCTGGATCTCTCAAGACCATGCCAAGCCTAAACACAGAAACAAAACCATGCTGAGGGAATGGCTGAAGTTGTTTAGGGTGGATATTTAAGAAAGCTTCCTCCCCCAGAGGATGGCACCGAGCAGGCTCCCCAGGGCAGTGGTCACAGCACCAGCCTGAGATCTTCAGGAATGTTTGGACAATGCTCCCAGGCTCATGGTGGGAATGCTGGGGTGTCACCAAACACTGAGTTCTGCACCTTGCTGCTAAGAACAGGGAAGGCTGCTGGTGGTGGTGTGTGTAATGCCACATGCTGCCAGCTCAATAGGGAGTGAAAATCTTTATCTTTTAGGAAAAACACAATCCTGAATACTTAGAATTGGTTCAGAAGCTTCATTTGAGACCGTAGGTAATAGTCTGATTTTCCTTTAAGGAGGCTTACCCAAGTAATATGCCTGATGTATCACAGGATTACTCTTAATTCTTTTAAGGAATAAATAAATTAATTAACTGGACTCAGAGCTGGCTAAAGAATTAATTAGGCTAAAGAAAGAACACTGGTTAGTATGACTTAATGATCTTAATAAAATACATGACAATGTGCTTCAACTTTTACATCTAGAGTTTTTGGTTTCTCAAAAGTAGAAAAAGAACAAGTAAAATTTTAAAAGTGTATTTTTTTATTACAGAGCACAAAACAAGAAAAAACCCAGACCCAGACTCCAGTGCCCCCAATTTTAAGAGAGCAAAGGCACACCCTGAATCCTGCTGGTCCCGTGACAATCCCAAATTCAGACTTCCCCAAGGAGGCACTTGAAGCCCCCAGTCTCCAACAATACCCCTTACAAATTGCAGCTTCACTTTCTGACGATTCTGAGCAAATATGTCCCTAATCATGACCTCTTCCAAAACTTCAGAGCACTTACAGAAAACTAGACCAATTTTTCCTTCAGCACTGGGCTCTCATCATCTGCAGTGACCCATTCCTGCCTTGCACACACAGTTTGGTTCTCTCTCCCTGGCTGTGAAGATGCATCTCCACCTTTTTTCTTTTTTTTTCTGATGGGGATGCATTTCAAATGCTGGCATGAAGAGCATGTCGGGAGCTGCTGGCTGAGAGCAGCTTGGAGGCAAACATGGAGAGAGCTGGACTCGTGCATGACTTTTCCACACACTTTTGTAAGGATTTTAGGCTAGTCCAGACAGCTGGGAAATCCCGAATGACAGATGATCCATTTTTATTACCCTTACATTTCCATTGTGGATATAACTCATATTGGACTTGTTGCAAAAAAGCGCCATGCTCAAAGCACATTTCAAAACAGTCATTTTCACATCTCTATGGTTATTCTAGGAGGACTTAATGTAAGAAGTAGCCAGGATGACATCTGCATTAGTATATACATGCAGCACCTATGGGTTTACTTGTTAATTAAAGCAAGAGCCTTTATGTCATTTGTACAGCATGAGGTAAAGAACATTTTTCCTGTCTGTATAAGCTTTGGTACACCAGCTTCCTCCCTAAAGAGCACATAATAGCTACATTTAAGTAAATCAGGTCAACATGTCCTCCTTTATTTTATGTTAAGGTAAACTAGCCTTCCTGTCCCACTGCAGCCTAATTTTTCTTTATAGCTATTTAAAACCTATTATAGGTTAACATTAACATTCAGACTGCTTCCTGCACTGTCTGATTTTGCTAGATGATAAACTTAATAGCACTTAGTGACAGACAGCAACCCAGAAGCTGGGGGGAAGGGGGAATTTCATCTCCAACAGCAGCCCACAACACTCACAGCAGTTTAACAACGACATCAATAAAAAGGCAGATCTACTGTAAAATGCCTGCGGTGGCAATTACCCTCGTTTGTTTACTTTGGCCGCAGCCACCAGAGAGCAGGATCCACTCTGCTTACCACACACCACCTCTTCTCTTCCAGCCTGCCCTGCCCCATATCTGGGCAGGGAGAAGCCTGGCTCAGGGTGGGGATCAGGAAGCTTTGGAGGATGGAGACCACTCTGCACCTGGCACAGACCGCGTTCATCCCGCTGCTGTGCTGGGGCGGGACGCGCTAGCGTTCAGTGCTCTGCACACAAACTACAACCTTGGAAAAGACATTACCTCACAGGAAAAAAATCTTGCACTGTGTTCATTTTTCAAGATTGAATTAAGCCTGTTTTGGTTAAATGTGAATATCAGTAGTTTCGAAACCCAAATCTGATGCATATGCTCTCTCTATACAGCCTCAGAGGTTCAATCAGGGGATGTTTAAAAGCTTTCTGCTGGTAGCAGGCAGAACAAGTCACTCAAGGGGCAAGAGGAATGATTTTTCAAGAGTTTTCTGATTCCCAAAGCTGGTATTCAGGAGCACTTTTGTTCTCAGGATAAGTGTGGCTTCTAGCAACTCTGCAGGTTGCTTTGGAAATATCTCCATCAGCCAAAAGCAATATTTATAGTATGAAAGACCATGTAAGCTACTTCTGCAACACTCAATTTCTAAAGACATTCACACTTAGCTGATACCTGACTCTTATCTTTCAGGAAAAAAAAAAAAATAAAAGACATAGAAAGGAAAACCTTTGTGTTAACAATGACACCTGAAAAACAGGCCATTCTCTTAAAACAATACAAATGGTGCTAAAATGATTCTAAGCTGGTTGTGGGCCACCCTGTCCTCAGGTCTACTTGGTACAGAATAAAATGCTTGGAATAAAGAGAAGTTTCAACACCACAAGAAATTATGGACTATGGGATTTTGCTCTGGCTGATGGTTTCCATAGGGTCATGGAAAACTAGGAGAATTTTAAAAATATGCTTATGTGCCTCCTTGTACAGATTTAGCTGCCTTGGTAGTGCAAATTAGGAGGTGTCACAGAAGAGGTTGCTATCTCCTTGCCAAGGAAACCAGACAGGTATCTGTACTCTAACAAGCAGCACAAAGAAACCAGTCCTTTTGTTTGATCAACTTCCTCCTAGAGGAGGACTCAAGTATTCTTGTGGGTCCCTTCCAACTCATTTTATGCTACTGCATACAATGCAAACAGCTCAGTATATAAATACCCTCTTTCTATTCAGCTGATTTTATGTACTAGCTTTCTGTGTCTCTAGGTTTATATGATCTCTTAGTAATAGTAATTTCTCTCCCTTCACTTCATGGGAAATCATGGGGACAAAAAATTAATGTTTAGTCCAAGTTCAAGCAGGAGCACAGAAATTCAGACATAAATTCTGAACACTGGCCAGCTTTAATTTTAATTTAACACAATCCAGTGGCCTCCTCCCTTTCCTAGTGCAAGATAAGAGCACATTATCAAATGACTCTTTATGCAACCAGTGACTTACCCAGGGAGAGGCCAGGAAATCTGAACGTGTTCTCCCAAATTCCACAACTGTTCCACTTGCTGTAGGACTGTTCTCCTCAACTGCTCCATTTAGGACTCTGCAGCTTGGTACAACACTACAGTTACAGGAGGGCAGAGTAGATTTCCAGAGCTGTAACATTTTCCTAGAAGGAGCAGATTTTGAAGAGCCACCCCCATCACAGGTGGGAAGAGTAATGAAGTGCCTTGCAGTGTTGACCACATCAGATTTTACCTCTCTCCCCTTATATACCATTCTCACTACTCCCTTATTAGGCTTCATTCCCAGCTAGATTTTGGCTAACTATACAAAGAACAGAAGAAAGCTTCATCTTCTTTCAACAAGATTTTTTAACCCCTCAAAAAGGTGAAGAGAATCTGCAATATTCTGGCCATAAATGCCTAAAGTTCTTTTCACACACACCACCTTTCAAACATGATTGTGCAGTACAGGTATGTCTGTGTTGTACTGCAAACCCATCTGTTACAAATCAACTGAACACAAAAAAAAACTTCAAGGAGAAGCATGTCTAGCTTTGGTGAAAATAAATTGGATTTTATATTGTATGAGCAGTTATATGCAGCTGAGCAGTTTATTAATAATTCCTTTAAAAGTTGCAGGAATCTTTGCTATAGTTCATCTCAAGCAATTGTCTCAGGGCGAAAATATTAACATACAAAGATTTGAAGGCAACAAAAAGCAATATGCAACATCACATATAAAAGGACATTTGGTGACCACTGCTAAAGAAATGAGCTAGCTCATTTTCTGACTAAAAAGTTTTAAAAAGTCTTCCACACCCCTTTTGGTTTCTCCAGGTGCAGTTGCCTAAGCAGTTTCACCTTTCTCAAGCTGCAAACCCATCTAGAGGGGACTCACCAGCCAGCAGGAAAAGAGAAACTATGGCAATGGCTGGGTCAGCAACTACGGGAATGATGTCGCTTCCCAGACTTTCCACTGGAAAGGAATGGTTTCTCTTCTGCTGTGAAAAAAGGACACTCTAATGGCTCCAAGCAAAACCGGGCTCAGCTCAACTGCAGCGCTCAGGTTTTGCTTAGAGGATCTATTAAAAAAGCAGTGAAACATCAGCCCAGCTGTAACTTGCTGTTGTTAAGAGATACTTTAAAAAAAACCATGCAGAGTGCACTTCAAAGTGCTTCTCAGATGAAAAATTACCCCATTTTGGAGCAAGCTTTGGATACTACAATGATGAATTTAATAGCCTATCATTTACTAGTCAAAACAAGAATTCATTATCAAGATTCCTGCACAATTACCTTCGTTTACAGAATTCAAGATCCTTTATGCTTCTGTGCACCATCACTGACAATATCCAGATAATTACAACCACGTTCCAAACTCCCCAGTGAATTTTTTCATGTGAACCATAAATAGAGAATATTAAAAGGAAAGAAAACAACTGAAGATGATATTAATTTGGAAAAACCTGCAGGATGACGGGGGCAATATCTATTGTTTTGACTATAAAAACCACTAAATAATACACATTGTACACAAACATGGAGACAGACATTAAATAAAAAGAAAGAAAAATTTTATTTTAAAAAAAAAAAACCACGGCTTAGAGTTGGCTCTCTTTTTCCAAAGAAAGCTTCACTTCTTGACAGCTGTGAGAGATTTGTGATTTCTCACTCATTCATGGGGCTAGCTTTGAAATTTTATGTTAGACAGTTTCTTTGCTTTCTGTAATTTTCACACACAGAAAACAAAAATCAGTTTCCCAAAACAATTACTACAATCAAGTTTGCAAGCACTCAATACACTCCACTCAAAGTACAGGCAAGGTCAGACTTCCATTTCTCTGCAGTTCAGGCCCAGATCAGCAAAACACTGAAATGTGTCAAAGTTTCATCTGAGTCAAGGCAAAATTGCAATAGTCATCAAATATTTAAAGATTGATATCAAAATCACATGCAGTTCACAGCTACTTAAAAGCAATCTTAAAGTAATTATTATGTGGAATATTGCTGACATATTCATTTGATCTCATTTAAGTTAATCAAAATTCCAATGCACAGATTGTATGCCATAACGTGTATGATTCAAAGTATTTCTGAAAAATCTCTGAAATAATGACAATTTTACCTGCTTTTAAAATTTACCTGGTTTTTTAAATTTTACCTGTTTTTTCAAATTCTAAAATTTAAAATGCTTTCACCAAAATGTACACCGTGTCCTTGGCTAATCACAAGTTAAAAGGCATAAAGCAACAGAGAACTTTATTACGACCTATGTGCCAGCAGAACAAAAGTGCAGGACATCTGGAACAAGTTGAATACTATCTGAATCTGAAGTTTGGATAAACCCCTTATAGCAAGTGAAGGCACATGAAAACCATGGACCTAAAACCACTTCAGATCCCGTACTCTGAAATTTTCCAAAATTCTGACGTTGAGAGCTGCATTCGAACTACGTACACTTTTTAAAATCCAACAGTCTACAATAAAAAGATGATTTTATACTAGGAAAATTTATTTTTCACTACAAAACCCCAAGTGTTTCATTCCTTAAACTGCAGACACATCACCATATTCTGCGGCTGTGGGTGCCTGCCCTTTAGCTCTCCTAATGTTTGTCCCAACCACCTTCCACAAACTCCCACGCCATCATCCCCACCACACAGGGACAGCCCAGCTGCCCTCTAGTAAACAGATATTTACACAGACAACATGAGCAGAAATGCCAGTCCACATGCTGGGGCTCTTGTTTCTTTCTTCCCACTGCCATGTGAAGTTAATATGATGATGGCTTCCATTTTTAGAGGGCAATTTTCTGAGCTACTATGCAGATCTGAATTGTCTGTAAACAATGATGTCTTTAGCTTGGCATCAGCTATCTTCCCTGCAGCACTAAACTTCGTTTTTGCCCTAATGACTTCTCAGCCATAATTCTCCCCAGACTCTGATAATACTAAATTTAGATCACCACAGATATTTTTTATTATATGCTCTGGCATCTTTGCACTATAACCATTGTCTTACATTAGCTGCACTGAGTGCCATTCCTTTAATCCTACGGCTGTTTTTCCAAAAGTGCTCTAACATCTAATTATGTGAGCTAATGCGTAAGAAAAAAACCTCTTTTTTTCAGATGCTTATGTGCATATAGTCATATTGTTAAATAGATTTTACCTACTTTCATCTACATATGTTTTTTTGAAAAGTAACTGAAATGGGATCATTTAGTCGTCATTTTCATACAGGATTACAAACAAATACAACAGATCTTTATTTAAGACTAGAAAAGGAGAAAAAACAAAACAAGAAAAAAACAAACAACAAGGCAAAAAACTCAGCAACAACAACAGACCAATATGGGAATAAGAAAACATTGGAAACCACAAATGCAGTGATCTTCAGGAGGTTTTGACACATTGCTAAATAACTATCAAAAGCTTGACCAAAACATTGTTTCCAATTTGTGGAATTAAGTCAGATGCAAAGAGCACTGAAGTCAAAACTTCTTTTTAACATATTTGAAAGGGCTCTGAATTAGACTATAAGTAACAACCTGCTTTGATTTGTTTTAGTTTCATGTTATTTTATACATTCAAGCTATTCAACAACGACAAATCTTTTATAACAACAGTTACCCTTTGTTAGGGATGACTGTGCATCTACATGCAGATTTTCAGTCTGCATCTGTGTTCCTTCCTAAACCTACCACAGTAAAATTACTTTTCAGCTTGGTCTAACTGGACAATTATTCTAAGATTCAGACTTCAGAAAATTATGTAACACAGGACGAACATCGAATTCTGCTAACACAAGGGGCTTAAAAATAAGCAAAGACTTCAGCCGTGACGGGTTCCACTGGAACTTATGGTGGGGACGATCACCACTGACGAAGTGTAGTAAGACCTAAGCCTCCTCAAGTCCATCAATCTGTTGGACCTGTTTCTGTTTCTGTTCTTCCCACTACAGCTGGGCCTGACATCCAACAAGCCCCTGCCAGCACCCGCAAGGACACCCTCCCCAGCTGAGGGGAGTGGGCCAGTGATGGTGAGGTCACAAGACTGGTGCGACATCAGCACCCAGGCCCTAAGATACAGAGGTGTTGTGCACCAACACACTTGCAGAGTCGAGGAGACGCTTCGCAGAGAAGGAGCTTATCCAAGGCTACTGAGCGAGTTCTGAGACAGCTCATCCGCATCTCTCTTTACTTGAGGAAGGATTGGAAGGCTTTGTCAGGAGGAGAAAGGCCAGCAGTTCTGCAGGGCCCAGACCCTCCAGGCGCTCTTCCAAATCCACAATGGCGCAGCAGCACGCTGCTAAGCTTCCTGCTGGGAAGGAGCGAGGTGAGAGCCACATCTCCCTCCCCATGGCTGGCAGAGCAGGGCAAGGGGAGCAGGAGCTCCAAAGAATGACCCAAAGTAGGGTCCCTCTCTCTCAGGCCAGCAGGGCCAGGCTGGGCTGTGGGCATCTGTGCCCCCTGCCCTTAAGCCAGCCCAGCAGGGACAGAGCAGGGCCTTAGGGACAATCCTGCAGGGACATTTGTGAGCCCTGCGGAGGTGCTCACACCACTGTGTCACTTGGCAGGGGCAGATCCAAACATCAGGAGCGGCCTCTCCAGACAGCCCAAGCAGGACCAGACTCGACGCCGTCCATGGAGACAGCGAGCCCAAGACTCGGGCAGCCAGACAGTAAAACGCATCCGGCTCAACCGCGTGCCACTGCTGTGTGTCGAGACCAGCCACCCCAGCACTGCCACTCAGGAGGTGCCAGGGCTGTCCCAGGGCGTGGTGCTGGTCAAGAACAGCAGCAGCAGCAGCAACTGCAGCAGCAGAAGCAGCAACTGCAGCATTAGCAGCAGCAGCAGCAGCTGCAGCAGCAGCAGCTTCCCCTGCAGGAAGCAGGCCTTGAAGCGAGGCTACCCAAAGGAAGCCACAGAGCCACAGACACCCGAGAGCCCCCCAGCAAAACGCTGCAGGATCGATGACGTGCCAGCCCAGAGCGCTGTGACCCGCTGCTCCAGCACTGCCAGTCAGGTGGCATCGAGGCTGAGCCAGGATGCTCAGTCATGCAGGAGAAAAGCAGCTCCATACAGGCCACCGTGGCTCTTCCCGGACCTCACGATGGACAAGCGTTCCAAACTGGGGCCCATTCGGATGAGACACATCTGGCGGCAGCAGCGGCGAGTGAAGAAACCCTACAGCCGGCCTGAAAACCAGAGCAGGACCAGACGGGCATCAGCCCCTGGTGCTCGTCGCCCCCACCCCCGAAAATAAAGTTTTGTGTTTGTTTGAACTGGGAGATCCCATTGTCCTTTTTCCAGGCATCTCGCAGCTCAGTGAGACATTCCAGCACGTGTGTGCCCTCAAGGACTCAACCTGTCCCATGGAAACACTCAGTGTCAGATGGAGAGCTGGCCTGGAGATGCCAACCCTGCTTCTGCTCTCCCATCAGCCAGGGAAAAAACAGAGTGGTGCAAAAGGGGCGTGGAGATTTTGCAAGCGTTCCTGTAGGAGGGCACAGCTCTCTGCCTGTTGCAGGTCTCCTGGAGGGAAAATCACGGATGCAGCAGGATTGTTCCCCTCCCAGGCCAGCCCAGGCACAGTTCAATCTGCCATTGCTACCACTGGGGTTGCACATGCCAGCCTGGAGAGTAACTGGGATACTGCAGCTGATGCTGGGAAGGAAAAATTAAACCCAGCCCCCAGTAAAAATATTGATGGTCTGAGGCTGACTCTTGGACTGAGAAGCAGAGTTCCCTTATTTTTGGGAGATTTCACACAAGTGCTAGCCCAGCTTAGGGAAGAAATGGTGTAGAAGCTTGACAGCAAGGAGCTGGCTGCTGTCACAATGGCAGCCCTGACTCCTGCCTCCCTGGAACCCCTGGTTTACCAGACAGGCACGCTGAGACACCTCTGATGTCACACCCAAACCACACCCAAACCCTTCTCTGGGAGAGCATTTCCCCCAGGATGTCCAGCCACTGCACTTGACATCAAACAACTATCTTTCTGGAATCCAATATGTGGGGAAAAGCCTAAACTCCAGTGTTACCCCAATTACCCGTGGTTATAAATCACTGATCAGCTTTTAAGCTTCAGCCTGGCCCCAACCTACAAACGAGTTGTCTTGTTTCAAACCAATATAAAGAGGTGAGCTCTGAAATGAGTTACCTCCCCTTGATTCCAAGAAGGAACAAGCTGCAAGTAGATATAAGTGAAAAAAATAACAGTTTACTAACAAACAGTAAGCCAACAGGCAAGAATAAAAAGGCAGTTATCTGCTAATGACCAAACTGCTAAATCTCACAATGCCATGGCAACAGAGAGAGACATGAAATGCCAGAAATACCTGTTCAGCCTGAGAAATTTTCTCAGTCCTCTGATGCTTTCTGCCAAGCGTCACATCAGACTGCTGAAAACCTCTACTTAAAAGTTTTATTTAGTGGTGCTTTTACTACCTTAAAACTGGCACAACCTTTTATTAACCTGGTGTGATGTTTACAAGACTGTTCTGCCAATTAGTTAACTCTGTGGAGGTACATTACAGCCATATTTTCCCAAAGACAACTTATTTAAAACCTAGGCTGTAATTCTAGCTTTATTACTGAGAGATATTCCCCTTCAAAATAAAAATTATCAAAATCCTATATAGATCTTTAAGCTGCTCCAACACGTAAACCAAAGATTTGAACTGAAAAAGAAATATGATAAGGAGTTCAGTCCCTCAAACAACGAAACACAATAACATGAATTAGAAGCAATCCATTGCACAGGAAAAAGAGTTTATATTAAATGCAGACTGCCCTTAAGTTTCTGCATCTTTTAAATAGTGTGAACAGGACCCTGTTATCTGCACCACTTTCAGAGACTCAAAACAGTTTTCTGATCTGCCAGCCAAGCTCTTTCAGTGGTTACACAAAAGCAGAGCACATACTCTAACCAGAGCATGCAGGATTTGATCAGATCCACCACTCACAAGCCCTCAGCCTGGACTGTTGCAGCAGTTTATTCTCCAGCTGCACTTCCACTTCTACATACCTAAATAAATGTTGAGGAACTCAAATTTGCATCTATCCCAAACCCCCAAACTGGGCAGCTGTGTCAGATTCAGGATTTGACTAGGAACTGTACCTGAAGCCAAAATAACTTTTCCACATGTAGATTTTGTTGAAACTGGTAAACTTCCATCAAAATTTTAAGTTTTGACAAATTGGCAGTATTTGGTATTATAGTGACTTTTTCAGAAAAATTCCCAGTAAACTCCAACTCTAATCCCAAACAAAACAGTCCAACTTTCCAGAAGACCATGAGGAGTCTTCTGCCATGTAAAAGGAACAATACAAGCTTGAAATCAAGAACTTAATGAAAATATTGGAACAGTGTAGATGGAGCTGACATGCCTCAAAATTATGAGATCCTGACAATGCTCTCAGCACAAGGATAAGAAAGACTGCACTAAATCACTAGAGATTACACAGAATCACAGAATAGGCTGAGTTGGAAGGATCCACAAGGACAATCAAGTCCAATTCCTGGCCCTGCACAGCACCATCCCCAAGTGTGACACTCTATGCTTGAGAGCATTGTCCAAAGACTTCTTGAACTGTCATGTTTAGTGCTGTGACACTGTCCTGGGGAGCCTGTTCCAGTGTCCATCCACTCTCTGGGTGAAGAACCTTTGTCCAATATCTGCCCTAAACATCCCAACACATCCTCAGGCATTTTGTTGATATGCTAATTCTGTGTCTGCAAAAAAGAAAGTCACAGATGCATAATTATTATTTTTAACTCTTTTCAGATATCTCAAGAGGAGAGGAAATGGTGGTGTGACGAACCTGCAGCTTAAACTAAGAAGATTCCATGGCCTAGAGAAAGACGGATATACAGAATAATTTGGTTAACTGAAAGAGCTCATTATATTTTGTTTTGCTATCCATAAGCTCTCTGATCTCTACTAAATTATGAAGGATGGCATGTGAAATGTCTGTTCTATACCATACACATCTAATCGCAGATTTTACAGGCACCCCAACCGAACCAGACTTTTATGGGTACTGCACACCTTTTATCAGTTGCCCTGTGAGGTTCCCCATTAAGGTAAACCCCATTTCACCTACTGCATTTCCTAGGATCAAAACCTCCCGAGTCCCTCCCCAGAACATCACCAAGAATGTGTTGTATTTTCCTGTGAAAAACCTCAGGTGCCAAACACAACCTAAGGAGCAGTTTGAGCAAACTGTCTTGGAGGGGATGTTGAATGTGCACAAACACATGCTCTGTTTTTGCAAGGGAACCAGCCAGATCCCTGCTGATGCATCAAGTGCAGGAAAGTATTTGGCACCAGCCCTTAGCCCCGGAATCCATCCCCTTGTAAGCAGTGGAAAAATGTTCCATTTTCAGTTGTTCGCTTATATTGGGTCCATACATAAGCAAAGCTGTCTGTCCAGTGCAAAGACAGCAACCCTTGAGCAGGAATTTAGAGAGCCAAGGAGTCCTCTCATAACCTCGTGACTCAGTGGAGGAGTGTCTCTCATGCAAATCATTCTAAATTGGTTCTAACCAAATATTCCTCTGTATGTTTAATTTGTCTACTAAATAAGAGAGTGACCCTTACCAAACTCTGTTAGGTCTTGCTTTCAAAAATTTATATTAAAACCTGGTTTTGTTAATACCTTTTACAGTGATTCTGTAAGTGGCCAAACCATTCATTTGCAATGGGCTCTCACAGTGGAAACTGAAATGAAGTGGGGAAAGGATGGGAAATGCCTGAATTTTGTCTTGATGTACAAGCAAAATAAAGTACTGGGAGCTGGGAAGCACTGCAAGTTCATTACTGTAAAAGATGAGTAGGAAACAGTTCACTTTAATTAGTTGGGGAGAGGTCCCCCCAGAAATGTGTAAACCAAAGGATGAGGGAAATTTTTAAAAATTGAAAAACCAACAGAACCAACCAAGAACAAAGACAGCAAAGAGCACCATGAGGGAAATAATGAAGCCCTCGAGGCAGAAAAAGAATAGAAAATAGGGCTTGAAAGCCTGAGCTTCCAACAAAAGAGAGAGAGGAAAGAGCATAGCTCAGTCAAAGCTAACAGGAAAAACTAAGAGAGCTCAGACAGGATGAAGAGCCAGCAAGGTTAAAGAAAGAAACATGCCATGGCCAGGCCCCAGTGCTCAATTCCAGCTTTAACACTCTCACTGGTATCTTTGGCAGCACTGTCAACTTTATTTTAGTTGTGCTGCGCAGCCCCAACCTTCTGTACTCATCCAATACACTTCAGGAAAATCTTTCTATGTATATTTGTACTTCATAACTTTAATCTAATTAGACTAAATATGTTTCATTTAACTCATTTCCAGTAAAAAATGAAACATATATGCCTCAAAACACCGTGATTTTTCCTAAGTGTCAAGAATCTTCTAGCATTCAAATATCTCTACCATGAACTTTAACAAAAGATTAAAAGGGTACTTTGTAAATGCTTGGAACAAATATAAGCAGAGAGGAGACAATTTCCTTTTTCTATTAAACAACACAGCAAAGTGTGAGACCTTCCAAATAATAAAACAAATGTTTATGGCCTCCCTTCTTCTTCCCATAATAATCTCAACGTTAAGTAAGAAAAAACTTCAGTTTGTCACAGGCACAAACTTTCAGCATCTCATGCAGTAGAGCCAAAAAAGCACAGAGTACGGGTTTGATAGAGGCCTTCTGACAGAAAGGTTGGAACAGCTGTTATGTTGGATAACGCAGAGAATCAAGATTTAAGGTATTTGGAAATATGCTGTGATGCAAATAACAAATGAGGGAAACAAAAATTTGACCTTTCTCAGCTCCCTTCAAGTCATGCTGAAGTTTTCACTCGCAAAGAATGAGTTGCTTCACAACCCCAAGAAGGTTTCAATCAAAAACTGGTTTAATCGAAGATGAAAAATCATGGAGTGGAAGCGTCTCCCATCTTTCCAAACAGCATCTACACTTACAGTGTACAGAGTGGCCACCACATGTTCTTAGCATCAGAATAGCAGAAATTTTTGGATTTAAGATGAGAAGTCCAAGACTCACCCTTTCCTTAACCTACCCACTACAGAACAAGAACAATCACACACAAAATCTGGCTTTTCCTGTCCCCTCAACAAAAGGCAGGTCAGCTGTAGCATTCAAACTAAAACCAATTAGTTAAATTGCCTAAAATAGGCAGGATTACAAAGGAAAAAAATCTGGAATTATGCATCTCCAATCATCAATCTTAACTCTTATTAAAAATTGAGACACATTGAGAAGCAGATTGCTGTTTTGGCAAAACTATTCTAAATTATCATCCCATGCTTACAAAAGAAAACTCTGGACATGCCTGAGATACAGATAATGATTTAAGCATTCATCTGGTACATTTCTCCCTGAAGTTAAATTGCATCCAATGAAGTTCAAAAAAATCAGTTGCCAAACAACCTCTATTCTCACTTTCATCTGTTTGCAAGGTCTTATAGCCATGTTCAAATGAAATTAGTTGGTAGCAGTCTGAGGAATACGACAGTCGTATTTTTTCCCTTTTTTCAGCTAGCGCAGCTAGCAGCTTTCTTAAGCAGTTTCTATTTTATAGAGTAAAAAAAAAAAAAGTCAAAAATATACAATTGACATCAGGGAATAAAAATATAATATTAATAACTTTTGGCCTCTGATATATTTCAGATTTAAAAACACTAAGCATATGTCATTTCAATGTAACTAGTATTCTTGAGGTTGGAAACAAGTTTCCCGAGGAATAGCCAATGGGAGAGGGGAAAAATGAATCCTGGCCAACAAAAAAAAAAGGCTTTCTGAGGAACTATTAATAAGAAATCTGAAGAGAAGGGCATTTGTCTGCCCAACTGAGTAAATATGAAGTATTTCCACCATTAATTTTTTCATACAGTAAATCACTAAAACATAGACCAGTATCAAAAAAACACTCTGGAATCAACACATCTCTAGTCAAAAGTTAGTTGGTAAAAATAACTCAGTGATTATTCCTCTTACAAATAGGTTTATGTCTTAGTTTAGAATTAATTTTTAAATGCTCCAGAAAGGCAAAGAGCCATACAAACAGCTTGTTGAATGATGTGCCAACTGAAACAAGCTCGTAATAATGTTGTGAAATTACATTATCTGACACGTTTCAAAAGCTTATTCAGGTGCTTATTTAAGCCCATAAAACCTGTAGGGAAATACAGACAGGATGACATTTCAGTCAGCTTACCATAACATTTTTCTAGTGAAATTGCATAGCAACATATTAATGCTGAAAAAAAGTGTCAGCAGTAAAAACAAATGCCAATAACCTACACACTTCCGTGAAAAAAAAAAGAGAAAAAAAAAAGCTACCGGTAACATACATCAGCACATTACAAAGGCACCACAGTCTTAACAGCAGTTTAGAGCATCAAATATATGCTCTAAAAATATCATAGGGCCTCTTAACTGCGCTCTAAAATGAGAGAACAAGGCAGTTTGTACCACATGCCCTGTGAAATCTGCATCTTGCATTGTTCTGCCAATACTCACAACTTGGAGGAAACCATCGAACTTTTCGTTCCTCTGTGAACAAGCAGACAGCAAGAATTGTTCTCAGTGTAAGAGTTTTTCCTACATGATGAAACTCAACACAACTCAGTCATCAATTCACACACTGCAGTGAGGCACACCATTCTGCCCAGTAGGTTTCTAGTCTGAAAATCAAGCCAGAAAGCAATAATGAATCGCTAAAAAAGGTCCTTCTTGTACCTAACAAATTATTTCAGTGGCAGAAATATCATAACAAAGGATCCCTCTCCCCACAACTCAATTCATCTGCAAGTCAATTCAGATCAGACAATACTTGGAAAGTGCTTAAGGTGAAATCAGACAGGTGATAAGGGGAGAAGCCTGTAGGAGAATCTAAATGAATGCCATGTGAATTGAAATGGAAAAAGATGGTGCAATTCTTAATACCACAAGTGAAGCACAAAAGACAACTCGATTCGTGAAGTACCAAATCATACAGTTGTATTCATCTGTTTTCCATAGCTTACTAACAGTCATCCATTTATTCTTTTCACACCCAAAAAATGCCACTGAAGTTACACCAAAAGTATTGTCAGGTCAAGATCTAGATGCTTAGTGAATCCCATTTGGGAAAATGCAAGCAGAATAAGCACTTAACCATGTGAAATTTTATTCTTTTGAGCTCTCTCAAACACACAATGTACTTTTCCAAATCTACTTCCCAACCCATTCTTTACCCATTATACAATTTCCCTGGACGAGCATCTGTTGCCCTGCCTAAGAAAAAGAAATATGACTGCAAGAAGCCAGCCAGAGATGAAAGTGAACCATCTTTGATAGTCACATCCCTTGGACACATACAAAGAGCAATACGATCTCCTTGCTGCAGTTGTTCTCTCCATGGTCTTTATAGTCTCCTTTTGTTCATGTTTAGATCTCACTTGTATTATTTTCTAGCAGTGTCTGATCCTTACACTCGGCACAAATGGATTAACACCATTTAGGGCAAACTTACAGCAGTACTGATATCTCAGATTGCAAGCTGTCTAGCTCTGAAAGAAACTTTCTACATGAAAAACAGCACATTTCTGAATTCATAATCATTCCTTCCAGTGATACAACCAAGCCAGTAAAAACCATTTTTTAATATTTTTCATAACATGTTCTAATAAATACCTGTTTGTTTTTATTCAAGAGTTTCAATTATCTTCCATTTAGAGCAAAAGATGACTTCATTTGTTAACAACAAAGGAAACACAGCATGAGCAGAACACCATCCAGCAACAAACTAAAACAGGTAAGGTTTGAAGGCCCACAAGCCAGTCTGAATCCTGTCTGGATATAATCCTGTGCCCATGAAAGGAGTGGGCAACAGACTGAACCAAGACAGTGTTGGGATGAAAACACCAGTTTGTGAGTACCCAGCCAACATCATTGTCCTGCCTTGGCCATGATACAGCAGAGGTTACCAGAGACAGAAATGAGGAGAGCAGAGGAAAGAGAATATCTGAGCAAAGAACAACAGGGGAAAAAGGAATTTCCTGTATTGGAGGGATATAGAGAAAAATTTGCCTTTGGATGTCGGTGGTGGCCGTCAAATAGGTAATTGTGATAATTATATTCTTAGGCAAAAACACAGATGCCTCATACAGATAGTAGAAATAAGCCCCAAATATTATGCCTACATTTATGAGGACTGAAAGATCTTAATTACAATGCACCTGAAAAGATATGCAGCCCCGAGAGAAAAAGTCACACCTCTTAAAGGGAAATAAAATCTTCACTTTCTGCCAGCATCCATGACATCAGTGCTAAAGTGAACAAGCACCAGCCTGTGCCACCTCTGCTTGGCTGCCACTTGTCTTCTCACACTCCCTCAGATAGAAGTGATGACATGAAGACTAAATCTGAGTTACGGTGCAATTCAGCAAGAATACCGCGTTCTTTGAAAAGAGCATGTAACGTGGCAAGTAGGTCTGGACTTTCTTCAAGCCCCCATCTCAAGCTCACTAACTTCAGTTTTGTTCCAGTAAATAAGAATTCTGGAAATGGGGATATTTAGTAAAAGCTCTGAAGGTTTCTTATTTAATATTCTTTTTCTAAAGGAGATATTCAACACGCCTTCAAAAGGAAAATAGGGGATTTAAATGCTATATAAAAATCTTGCTTTGTGAACATAGTTAATGCTCAACAGAGATCACTTACTCTTGTACCTTTCAAAAGATATCAATAGTGAACGAATGTCATGAATTTGAAAATATTCTACTAACAAATCTCCAAACAGCCATGGTCATTCCTTAGCCAAATGAACTTTAGCAAACAGATTGTTGAATTCTATAAAAACTGGAATAAAATATTAATTGTACATTTAGGAAGGCCTTTAGTTAAAAAAGAACAGATGTACTCAATGGAATTACAGATCTAGTATTGACAGAAATTCCTTAACTCTCATCCACTCCTCTACCCACAAGGAAATGTATCATGTTTACAAAGGGGGAAAAAAATTACAGATATTCTCAGATCTTTCTTTTTTTTTTAACTTGGAAGGAAGGATTCCAGCCTGCATCTGTACTACTGACATGGCTTGCAGCAGTATCATAGTTTTCAAGTGAATCCCCTCATGCACATCCACTGGTTTCTTTCTCAGAGCACTTTAATGCAGATGTGGCTGGAATCACCCATACCTGTGGAGGCTGTGAAGCTTCTCAGCTTCTGATGGTAGACACCACAAACTGCAAGAGCTGGGAGATATGCTGTCAGTTTTTCTGGGCTTTTAATGGAGGATGAGAGGGAGTTAGCAAAGGAAAAGAAAGGAAAACAAAGCAACCAAACAACCAGAAAATAGTCGTACTGATTTAATTGAATGCATGATTAGGGGTTGCAAGTTAATGTTCTACCTCTGTCTCAGAAAAGTGTCCAGCTAGGACACAGGAAGCACAAGAAAAAGTTTGATTTCCACCCTCTTACTGTTTCACACAACTTGTTTGGGAAATGATTTAGCATAGTTTAGAGATTGACTAAATCCCCACTGGAGCAGTAAGTCTGTTTCAAGGTGCAAGGAACATTTCTTTCCTAGCAAAGTGAAAATAAAACATGTACATATATATTTAACTTGCACATGCTCTGGCTGTCTCGAAGCTTCGTGACAGTTGCAGACCACATGAACCGTGTCAAGTCTTGGTCCTCTGCTGAATATATAGCTCTGAAAATTGAAACTTGTTTTCTTTCCCTCTAATCATATAGCCAACATTTGTCTTCTTACAGAAGTAACCTGTTTTAATTGCTAAATTCCCTTTGCAAGAGTTATTTCAGTATTTGAGACTTTATGTGATAGCACAAAGGACTGCAGTTGGAATTTCCCAAAAGTGATTCAAGCACAATTTAGGTACCTTTAGGAAACCAAAGTGGGGAAACAGTAATTGAATTCCAAGCAACATAAATAAATGTTTTCTAAAGACAAGCAAAGGCAACTCCATGGCAAAAAAATTTATTATATTAAAAAAAAAAATATATCAATGAAAGCTTCAATGATACCCTTGTTCAAAAAAAATAAAAATACCCTAACATAAAGCCACCAGATTAAGTACTCTCTCAAAGTTATTAATTGCTCAAACTACACTGAGATCCAAATCTGATAAATGTAATATGGAGATCTACATTAATGCTTAGTCCTGCTCTGGAGAAACACAAAGCAGACAGCTAGTCACATTCCTTTTCCTCAGCAAAATCCCTGTTTCTACTTTCCCCAGCAGGCTGCAATAATCACAGAACCATAGAAGGGTTTGGGATGGAAGGACCTTCCAGATCATTTCATTCCAACTCCCCTGGCCGTGGGCAGGGACACCTTTCACTATCCCAGGTTGCTCAGAGCCCCATCCAACCTGGCCTTGGACACTTCCAGGGATGGGGCAGCCACAGCTTCTCTGGGCAATCTGTGCCAGGGCCTCACCACCCTCACAGCAAAGTGAAGATTACTGGATTATAGCAAAAAGTTGGAAATACAAAATCGTGGAAATAAACTTCAAAGGTTTTCTACGAACACACCCCTAGTGTTGCAATTATAAAATAAAAAAAAAAATTAAAGGCAAAACTGACATCTCCATTACCCTCTTAATCCCATAGATTTGTCAAAGTATCCAAGCAAAACATGCCCATGTAAAGCTTTGAGCCATGGTAAAACTCTTAGAAGAATTCCCATTAATTTCTAGAGCATATAAGCATCCCATTTATAAGCTCAATTTTCTCATTTAACAAATTCATTTCCTTTCTACAGATACCAAGACTATCTCAAACAGCTTAGTTAAAGCGTTCCAGTGGTAGACATATTAAAACCTTCAAACCTTCAGCCAAAAGCCAACTGGCAGGAAAACTTTAAATGAAAACATTTACCTCACATCATAATCTGAAGTGTGCTCTTTGAAGCATTATTTTTAGATCAAATCTATGGTAAAGTAGGACTTAAGGAGATTTGTTCATAGCATGCTAATGTATAATGTCCTAATCTCATTTATTCCAAAACTTGGAGCTTCCAATAAAATTCCAGTTTTTCCCCGGTAGTACTTTCTTTGGTTTTCTTCTGAAGATCCTTGCTGCTGCGTATCTGTTTGCTATTACCTTTCAGACATGAACACATTTATCATGATTTAAGGGCGACTCCCTCTCAAACACATTCACCATGATTTAAGGGTGATTCCCCATCTCTGTTTCCCTCTTCCCCCATCTAAAATTTCAGGTTAAAATTTGGCTACTTCACCCTCTCACCACTGAGTGCACATTTACTGCGACCTTGATGCTGCAGAGACAACTGGATCATCTGTGCATGGGCATAAAAACATAACAAGGCTACCCTTCATGGTCTGAATTGTATACTCAAAAAACCCCAGTGTTTTTAATAACAGACTATATCACTCATTTTTAAAAAATAAATATATATATATGTATCACAGACCTTTAAATTCCAATACTGCTATGTAGAGGAAAAATTCAATGTTTTCTTATTATATTTCCAGTCATAGAAAACCTACATTTTAATTCCAAGCTAAGAACCCAAAACAAACTCAGACTGGCAATAAGCCTTTTTCTCCTAGCCAACAATATCTTAATCAAACTTTCCATTTCCTTTGTTTACAAAGTTCCTTCTAGCTCCCATGTTACATTCAGCACAGATCCTGAGAGCACCATTCATCTAGGAAATTGCTACTAAATGGGATAGAAAAATGTTTTGTGCAGCAGCACTGTCACTGCTTACGGGTCCTCAGGCTTTCTTCTGCATTGTTTGTACACAAGTGACAAAACTGAATTTTGAAGATCTCAAACCCTACCTCATTTTGACCTTGTCTTTGTTGCTTTTCTCTGGAAACACCTAAATTTTCTCCTCCTTGAGGCATGCTACAAAACAGTCTTTAAAAAAATGGAAAAGCACATTTGTGGTAAGTGCAAGAACAGTGAAAAAGCCAAAAGACAAGTATTTTCCGGGAAGATTCTGCAGTAAACTGCCTCAAGTGCTGATAAATCTCAGTCCTTATCTGAAAGAGCTGCTTTGAAGGCACAAGTGGATAGTTGTCTCCTTGCCCATTCATTCCTTGTCAAAGCCGACAATTTTGCCTCTTTACACAAAAGACCACAAATCCAGTATTTGCTTTTTTCTTTTGAAATTCAGCTATGCAGCTCAGCTATGCAAAGCAGCAGAAACTCAGTGTGCATTCCAGATTAAGAATGTGAAACCAGAACTTCAATCCAAACCAATTTCTCTTTTGTAGAGCACAGGATATGTAGGGTGTGTGTTCATTCTTTCCACTCCAAACAATACATGCTGCAAGGTATCTACAGAGGTTCCCTGTGTTCTGGGAAGGTTCCTGCTCTCTCCCAGCCTGCCACCAGGGAACACCACAATCACCACTACCAAATCTGTCCTTATCCAGTGTTAGGACAAGTACAGAGGCAAATCATGCAGCCTGGATCTGCTGGCACAGTTTTTACACAAATGTCAAATCTGCCCATTTGTAACGGGCACGAGACATTAAGACAAATAAATGCCACAGAGAGATTTGGCTTCTTGTGTGCTGCAACAGACATGACAGATTTCAAATACAAAACTTGCTGATTGGAAGACTTTTTTAATTGCCAAAATGCCGCCATCTGTTCTTCTAGGTTTACTGAGAAATACAGGAAGGGTTGCTGCAAGCGGTGTTTGATGAATTGGTGGTGAATGACAGGTAATGCCTTTAAACTGACAGAAGGCGAGTTTAGACTAAATATTAGGAAGAAATTCTTCAATACAAGGGTGATGAGACACTGGCACTGGTTTCTCAGAGAAGCTGTGGATCCCTGGAAGTGCTCCAGGCTGGATCTGATGGGGCCCTGAGCAACCTGATCTGCTGAGTGCCAACCCTGCCCAGAGCAGGGGGGTTGGAACAAAATGGCCTTTAAGGCCCCTTCCAACCCAAACCATTCTTTGAAAGCTTGAACTGTAGATCTGAAGCCTTTCCCACCTGCCCTAGACTTGTCCCTTTGCTCTGTACACCAGATCACTTGTGCCATACCCGTGGATGACACTCTTTGTGGAACTTGGATCAGAAGTTTCTTCTCAGTGCAAGGAAACACTGCTTCTCACATGGTCTACGGGGCTTTTTGCAGGTTTAATACCTGGTGCATGAAATTTGGGGCTTGCTAGAAATCATTAGAAATTGAAAGCCAGAAGGAAAAAAAAAAAAAAAAATCTCTCCACATCCCTGACCTGGTTACACAGCTAGAAGTCCTAAAAACTTTAAGGAAAATCAAGGTAATGACAGTGATCCTTGCAGCACATCCAGCCTATACTCAAACCACTCCAGCCAGCCCTACTGAAGACAGAACTGAAGTTAATCCACTTCATGTGAAACAGGAAAAGCTGTGGGTGTCCTGGGAGGCAATGCCTCTTCAAGCTCAGAAACACTTCTTTGACACACTTTGACCTGCTGTATCCTATTTTGGAGTCGTGGCACAAGGTACAATCTGGCTCTCAGTGGGAGAAGGATAAATGTGGTTATAAAAAGACAGGAAGAGACCTAAGCAAGGAGACAGCTGAATAAAACTGAATTCTTGCACTTTGAATAGCTGAGGCTGGTAGCTGTCAAGAATGAGATACTGAACTAGATGGAATTAGTCTGCCAACATGGCAGTCCTAACTTTCTTCTGTTTCTAAAAGGAGAGGCATGCTGTATTTCTTCCTATAAATCCTAAGCATGATTCAAATGCTAGACTGCAGATAAGAGAATAAGTGTTAAAAAGCGTAGCTGTCTCCTAAACAAAAAGCTAAAAACTGAAGGAAATATCTTTGCCAAAATATAATAGCAACCTCTGAACTCTCTTTAATTCCACATCTGGCTTCTGTTTAATCAAAGCAATCTCTTCCCCCCATTAAAAGCCACTTTGGCTTAGATCTCTAGAAAATCCCAAGTGCAAGGTCGGCGCTGGAGCTGTTACTTGAAAGAATTGCCATTCCAGGAACGTAGGGGCGACGCTGTCACCACAGCATGGCACTCGTCATGCTCAATCCCATTCATCTGTGAGCTAATGAAACCCTGCATGCTGCCTTTCGCTCAGGAATTGAGAGTCCTCATGCCAAACCATGGAGCTCTTTCCATCCTTCAAGAAGTAGTAGCCCAGCAGCACAAATGTCTCTTTGCTATGAGCAACAAACTAATGGGGGTAATGGTTCTAACCACAGCTTATTTTCAAAGGTTTTTACAGCTATCAGTGAGTGACATTTTAGAGCGAAATTATCAAATAATCCATCAACAGAAGCAAAATGTAAAAACAATGCATTGGTTTAATTCCTTCCACGTGGGCAATACACCCCAAAATTACAGATTCCATTAGCATTGCTTGGTTTTCCTACAGTTTCAGGGCTTCTCACCTGAATTAAAAAGTGAGACCTGGAGTTTTCTAATAAAAGCTTAAAAAAACCCAAAAATTTTACCCTCAGAGAAATGGCAGATTTTTATTCCTTTTTCATACCAGATTTTCACACTTTGTTTAAAGTTAGGGCAAATTAACATTTCTGACTTTGGAGATGAATAAAGTTCCCCATATTTTTAAAGGACATAATTAAGAAACATCTTGGGATCTGCACTGTGGAAGCAAGCAGCTTCTATTTAGCTTCACTAAAATTCAGGTTTTAGTGAAGCTCTCTAAAGCAGCTGAAGTCTGGCCCTGCTTTGTATGATGAAAGACCTATCATTGGTACTTGAAAAAAAAAATCACTCCTTATGGGTGTATTCACTGTAGAACATCAAAATAAACACTAATTTTTTTCAGAGAACTCCAAAAGCAGAGCTCTGAGCTGAGTTACACAGCAGCTTAAGGCTACAATAATCTTTTGCTTCGATAGGATCAGTAACCAAAACTAAGTATTAAACACTGTGCTTGAAAAATAAGTGTCCATTTCAGGAGTAATTTTTACAGCCTGAGGCAATAATTCAACATAGTTGTCTTCTGCTATAGAATTTCTCTTTCAGCTTTGCTTTCTTTTGTTTCATTCACGGAGCAAAATTCCATGTGGATGTAGTCTGCTCTTTCTTGAGGGAAGGAAATACATTTTTAATTAATTTAACAAATTAGTCACATTGCTGAGGCATAAATAACCTCTGTACTAATACCAAGTTCAGTAGCCCTTTCACAGCAGCTGTTAACACCTCTTCTCACTGCCAGAAACTTCCGGATGGCAACTTGGAAAATTATCTTTCCATTTCACAGCAAGATAAGCCATCCTAACTCTTTCTCTATTGGAGCAGGACAACAGTGTTTTACCACTTCAGCATTTAGAGAAAAGAAGGGGGGAAAAAAATAAATACAAAGATCAAAATTATGACGTGAAAAATGTGTAACTGGAAACCAATACATTCCTTTTCTAAAACCAAGGAAGAGAATTAAGTTGAATGAGAGCCCACAGAGTAAAAGGAAACAGGCAAAGCCATGGAAGAAAGGCAGGGTGGAGAAGCAAGAGTGTGTGAGCAAGCACCAGGAGCTGAGGGAACCAATAAGAAGGTTATGATCCAGGGGGAGAGATACAAATCTACACAAATCATACACCATAATTCAACTCCAGCTCCAGATGGGCAGAAATGAAAGACAGGAAAATATCAAAGCAGAAAGGGGAGGGGGAGAGAGAGAAACAGAGAACCACAGAGATTATTTTACTTTAAATAACGTATGAGTTATTAGAAAAACCCAGTGATAGGCTGCAGTTAAAGTATTCTCAGCTGCAAACTTCATCTGCAATGGCTCAGCTTTGCCCTTGTGTATTTAGCCATTTTAATTAAAATCTCACATATTTCTAAGTAATTTTTGCTAATATGTTTCTGTTCCAATTTCAGGCAATGAAACGGGGTCTTACTTAGACCTCTAAAACAATCAGTAAGTTCCATAAAGTGTGTGCTGTCAAAAGGCCAAAGCCATAAAACTCATGATTCTCTTACACAATGTGAACTGAGCATTAGAAAACATCCTGTAGGGAATAACCCTATGCTGGCAAGCAGAAAGACAAGATGGCTTAATGAGCCTTTTCTATCAATTTCTATGATGTTATCAGTGCTGTACTTGACCTTATCATTAGGGTAATTTAAAGATATTGCTGTATTTTTAAATATCCAAGGAGGTTAAAGCTTGGTGATCATTAAACCATTTGACGTTATCTCTTGCTGCAGGACAAAGTATCTCCTTCTATTCCTTCCATGTTTCCAAAATTAAAATTAATAATCATTCCTGGACCTTCTAGATCTCCATGCTCAAGCATGACTCCCCCTCTACAAAGAAGCAGGAAGAAACCATGGCAAAATCATTCCCCTACCCTAGTCAGCACTGCCAACAACAGAGTGAACACTTATATTGGTTTACTCCTGCTGGAATTTTCTCAGGTGGAAAATTGCACTGCTGAGATCATGTTCACCTGTCCATAGTAGCACACAGCTGGAATAAATCAATCGGCATGAAACTCGTGTCTCTCTTCACTGGGATCGCACAAATGGAGCAAAGAAGAAAATTTGTCAAATTATCATCTTTGATAGTTCACCTCAAGCCATAACCACTCACTTCTCCATTCTGCTTGGAACTGTTTCCTTTCATTAAGATAAATTTTTCCCAAACAGCCTCTATCATGGAATTATTTTGCCCTCACACTCAATGATTCAACTCCTCCACATCCTGAAAGGAAAACAGCTGTCTACACCCAAACTGCCTTACTGATCCAGCAGAACTACTGTAAGCAAGTCCGAAATTCTTATTGTTGTTTTATTTGGAGACCCAGGCAAGATTATGGAGCAAAGCATCCTCAGCTTGAGTCTCCCGGGGCACAATATTGATTCCTTCCAACCACAGCGAGTTACAAAACATCTGACTCGTGCAGTTCTTGCTGCATGAGCTGCCTTGCCAAGTAAGCAAGAAGATTAAATTAAATAATAAAACTCAAAAAATGAAATATCCTCCACTGCTCCAGGATCTTTTTGCTCACTGGTTTGCAAGTGGAGGCAGAAAGATGATCCTGCCACAGACTGTGCTTTGAGGACTGGGTGTGCAGCTGGCAGGTACTCAAGCCTATATTTAAAAGTAGAGTGGGGATGAGGGAGAACTGAGAGGAGGGGGAAAGGGAGGGTTGCTGAGAAGGGTGGGATATTTCGGGCTAAAAAAAGATTTTGTAATCAAATCAGGTTTGTTTGGTTTCTTTTTTTCCCCTGGGGAAATGGGAGGTGGGGGAGGAGAGAAGGAGGAAGGGAAAAGTTTTACAGCTCCTTCAAAGTCACTGAACAAAACAAAACCCTTCCAAACTTAAAACATGCAAAACCTAAATAGAGAAGTGTTTTTAAAAAACAAAGTAATGATAATTTCTCCCTTAGCAGTGCATGGAGAAGCTCTGACACTGAGAAGATAAACACTAGGTGTACAGAAAGAACATGAGAAAAATGGTTTTCCCCCTTGGAAACTCTATCTGCCCAATATGTATTTTAATCACATTCCAAACAGATTTACTGAGGGTCTTCTAATGCTCTGACAGGTAATTAATTAGAACAAAAGCTACTCTACATAGAAGAGCACCACATCAAACTTCTAAGACTTGATAAATCCATAGCAAATATGTGAATTTAAAAGGACCAGGCCAGCTGAAACTGAGGATGGTATTTCACTTTTCAATATATTGCTAGGGTAGGAATATTTTCTTTGTAACTCAAGTTCCTCAGAGATGCCTCCTTATTTATTTAATATATTTTTAAAAATTCATTTTATTTCCTGACTAGCAGACCATAGTCTTTTATTAAAGATTATTCCTCTGACAATACCTTTTTTTTTCCACTTTTTTAGCCTCTTTTTTGGAAAGTTACTTAAAGTACATAAAGATTACTTAAAATATGGGTCTACAGATATCAGTCTTATAACAATACTGTATTGCCCCAAGAGACAGGCATGGGGAATAGTAAAATAGTACAAACTGCATGGCAAAATGAACAGAATAATTAAAAAAGCCTTTACATTATGAGAGAATCTTGAAATGGTTTTAAAAGGACTGGAAGAATGCCAGAAAACCTTCTAGTGAACAAGGTCACCTTGAATAGAATGTTGCCTAAAATTTGCTAAATTAGCCATAAGCCCATCCTGCTTCTTTTAAACCAAAGGAAAATTAAAAACTGAGAAAGAATATTACATGTAAGGAGCAAAGGATGAGAATAACTTTTGAGCATGAGAAATATGCTACAGTTACCTAAGTGCCAGGCAGGGCTGCACATTCCAGTGGCCTCCATTCCCAGCTGTGCTTTCTAACCCTTTTTCTTCACTCTCCTTCCCTTGATTTCTCATCCATACATAACATCATTGAATTACAGCAATTTCACAATTATAAGCCAAACCTGATTATAAGCCGCACATCTGGGTAGCTGGGTAGACCACGGGATTTGTCCATATATAAGCCGCCTTTTTTTTTTTTTTAATTTTTAAGCAAGGATCCATGTGCAACAAAGTAACAAATTAGTAACAGAATCACGCCAGTAGGGGTTTGGTGTCAGGTGCTCAAGTTGCAAACAGTTTTCATAGACCAGTGAAGCCTTTAAAGGCAGCCCCAGGTGCCCTCCCCGGCCGGCTCTCACTTCCGGGTTGGCATTTCGCTGGGATTTGTTCCATAGATAAGCCGCACCTGATGATTAGCCGCACTACTGGGGTAGGCTGGATTCTTCAATGAAAAAGGTGAGGCTTATAATCGTGAAATTACTGTATTTTACCTCCTCAACACAGTGTATTAGAAAATGGTAGAAAATATTAGAAAAATTAAAAGCATCATAAAAGTACCAGCTAGCATCTGAGAGCTACAGACAGGCAGGAGACCCTTGCTATCATCAGACCAAGAGTCAGAGCAGTAATACTTTTAGGAAACATGTTGGAATTTCAAGGAAAAGAATGATCAAGAACAGAGAAGGGAAATCCTAGAAAAGATCAGTTCTTAGATTACAGAGACTCTGGGCATTGGCTTGTGTTGTCAATAAAGTTAGAAGAATCAGAAGCTCTGCCAGATATATAATGTAAGATAGAAAGTATTTTAAAATAGAAGCCTTCCTTCCAACAAAATGCATTTTCCAAACCTCTTATTGTGCTCTCCTCACTTACTCATTGCAGCTCTCTATCCTTTTTGTTTATAAAAATATACTCTCACTGATTTCACCTTGCTTCTCAGTCTATCCATCACGATTCATTCTTGTCTATCTCTTGTAATACTGGGTCTTGTATCAAGATTAAACCCAGATGAGAGTTCCTGACGAGGCAGAAATTAATTAATTCATGGATTGGACCCATCTGCCAACAAATGTAATGGGATTGAAAGCAATAATTCTCTAATTTCACTATTGTTCTGTAAAATTATCCTTTCTTTCAAGATGGTGGGGGTTTTTATCATTTTCAAACTGGTGTTCAAAGAATAGGAAACTCACACTTCAATTTTATTCACCACAACCACATCATTTGAAGGGAAGATGGGCTCAAAGATGAAGACTGGGGGGGAGTTTCAAGTTACAAATTAAGTGAGAGACCAGGTTTCAGTTGCAGGACTATCCCACCACCACAACAGGGCTGATGCTCCAGGGGCTCTGTCTTTTAATGACCTGATGGCAGATGTACCAGCACAGTCACACAGCATTGCAAATTTTGCAAGATCATTGCCAGTCTTGCGGCTTCTGGGGGTTTCCTTACTTCTCCAATAGGTTTATTGCAAACTCAGTACATCAAACTCAGATACACAAACGTCTGCTCAAAGCAACAGGCAAAGGAGACTTCCCTTTGTTCCCCAAGTACCTCTATGTGAAAGAACAGAACAGTCAAGAAACATCATCATCGACTTTTTCACTGCAGCCTTGCAGAATGAAACAGAAATGTTGGATACTCCCAGATTGCACATCCTTTTAGTAATTAGTAGGCAGAAAAATGCATTTCAGCGAAATGAAGGAAAAGAGATATAGAAATCAATGCCATAACAATCAGTCAGTGTATCTGGATGCTTTGCCACCTCATCAGGGAGAAGGGTTGTGGGTGTTTTATGTAAAGAAATGAAAAAGCAATAGGAAAGTTCTGGGAAATTTGTCAAATACCATATTGGTTTGTTAGGGTTTTTTACTAATGCCATAAGGAGGAAACAGGCTGGTCTTCGTGGCTATATACTCAGATTTCCAGCAGTAAATAGGCACTGGTAAATGAAAAGCATCTTTTGCACAACTTGACTATTTAACACTTTCAAGGGGTATCCTTTGATTTTCCCCACTAGTGTAAAAATACCAGCAGAAATAAAGCCAGTACTCCTGTCTGCACTCTTCATAAAAGACTTTTTCTCAATGACAGTTTAAATCCACTTAAAATATACACCATTTGCTGCATACTGGTGATTGATGAAACAAAAAATTGTGCATTGCTGAACTCCAAACTTTATCAACATCTACAAGTATTTTAATAATACATATTTTGTTGCCAGAAAAATACACACTTTGACCAAGACTAGAGCTCTTTAAGGAAGGTTTCATTTCCTTGAGCTCATGGCACCTGCATGTTTCAGAATATTCAGAAAAGATGATTTATTCCACTTCCTGAGCAAACCATCTCACCAGAGTCCCTTCAGCCAGAGCTTTAGAGCAAATCAGTGCACTGACAGCACAGCACAAAGAAACATCTTCTGGGGCAAAAGTGTGCTCTCTTGTACAGAGAGAGGTACTAGATGTAGCTACAGGAATGTTCTGTTGTTTTCCCACCAGTGTATCTATGGTAGAAGTAAAGAAGAAGCTCTGATCTTCAAGGAGAATGCAACGGATATGACCAAGGTACAGCCTTCCAGCACTAGCTCCAGGAGCAAAATTAACCCAGAGGAGAAAAATCTGGAATTTATAAAAGCCATTAGCTACCAAATATGTGACCGCAGAAATTGCCAACACCAACTATGCGACCACAGAGTCCGGGTATTTTAATCACAACCTTCCCCAATTTATAGCCAGAAGCACTAATGTAATATATCTAAAACAGGCCAATATATCACATGGCAAGTCCCAGCAAGGAAAGGAGCACTTTGCCTGCCTCCCCCCACCTGGCAGTGGGAGGGCTGGGCAAGGTTCTGGGGGACTGGCAGCCTGGGCTGTCTCGCTGGGGCTGAGCTCTGGCCAGCTGGCACCAGCTGGGGCCACTTTCTGCTTCCCTCTCTCTGCTCAGCTCCTTCAGCTTTTTAGGAAATTATTCTACATTTCTTCCCTCTGCCCAGATTAGTCTTTGGCAGCCAGGAAAATAAATACAGTGGAAGGAGTATAGAAGGACTGCTTTTATGACATGGCATTTTTTTAGACATTTATAGCAACAGATCGAGAAATCTTTCACAGAACATCAGATGTCAGTATCTATTGCTTCTTAGGTAATGGGACAAACCTGTTTCTTTTTAAATTCCACAGAGCAGCATATTTTGGTCACCTATCTTGTTGTTCTTAAACATTCACATATTTTTTAATAAAATCAAGAAGAACCTGCGTGGCGCCAGCCACCTTCAAGTACAGGCAACCACGTGAGATGTCCAGAGAAGACTGATCACCTCCTCCCCTGGCTTCCTCCCCTCACCACACACTAGGAGCCAGAGACAGGAGCTCACAGCATGCCAACACAAACATGGGAATTACCAACATCAAGCGTCATGGCAGGATTTAAAAAAAAGAGGAACAGGAAAGCCCTCTGGGGGTGGGCTAGTCTGGGTGCAAAATTCTGCTGTGTCTGGCTTTCAAAGGGTACCTGCCAGAGCTGCTGATCCATCTTATTAATCAGGGAACAACCCAAGCCAAGGAATTGCCATGAGGCTGTCAGGACAGTCCCAGCACTGCTGTTCCCCCAAGGCCTTTATGTTACCATGGCACTCACAAGTTTTGTCTGATCTCCAACATTAGCTTGCATTAGTTGAAACAAACAAAACACACAAGGAGTACTATCAGTATGGCCCAGTTTTAATCCCAGGTTAAAATTAATTCATTCTGGAATATCAGTTTTTATACTTCAGTACAGACAAAAAAGATTTATTGCTTTTTTAGCAACACAAGTCTCCCTACACAGCAGCTGATGATAAATTATTCCAGACAAGAAAGTCTAAGAGGCAAAGCCAGCTTTTCTGATCACAGTTCAATACCTGTGCATAATGCCAGCCTTGTCTTCACCACCTTGGGGCAATTTAATTTTCTGAAAGTATCTATCTGCTCATACAGTTTAGCTGCATGTGTAAGAACATCTGCAAAAGTAACACTCACTGGCTCCCAATCCATTTCATGTTCTGCTATTTTCCAGCTATGCAGTGAATTAGTTGCTGTTATATTCCTGTCTTGGCGGGTAAAGCAGATTCTTTTTTAAGATGTGTTAGTTCAATTAAGTTAATATAAATTACTTGAAAAACACTATTAGGATGCTGACACATAAAAACCTCCTTTTTCTTGCTGGCTGTTGCCATTAAAATAATGAACAAGCAACTTTTTTAATGAAGTCTTGTTGAAAACTGAAAATACAGAATTACTTTTCATGGTTTTGTTTTTTTTTTTTTATATTGAGTGGAGGGATGAGATGGATACTTATTTTTAAGCTCCATATCAGTAGTGAATGGTTTATCTTTCTCCCTCCACTTCAGCAGCCTCCTGTCAGTGGCCTCCTCTGAAAGGAGCATCACAGGAGTCTGTCAGAAGCTGCCTGACAGTTGCATTTATTGAAGCACTTGAAATTTGGGGGAGGTTTCAGGTCATTCAGGCAGAGGAAGCTGACTATGAAATGGCAACACAGGAATCTGAAGGGAAATGCACTGCATGCAAGAAAAATGACAGGCAAAAAGACAGAGACTTCTCCAAGTCCAGTAAGGCAGTAACACAGAAGCGTGTGCTGCCAGTGTAAGTGTGCAGAGACAAGCACAGAAAAACTGACTCTGGTGACAGACCAGGGATCACAACTGGGATCAAACCATTCTGGCACACACTATTAAATGACCTAGAGCTAGCCCTTGTTGAGGCATACAGAATTTGTCATGAAAAATGAGCTGGTTTTTCTAAGAGGGATGGTCCTCAGCCATTGCAGAAATAATTAAAAATCAAAAATTGTCTACTGAAACCAAATGAGGTAAAAAGAGCTAAAAAGATTTCAAAGTGAGAACTACAAAAAAAAAAAAATACGCTGTAGTCACCATTATGAACTGCAAAAATGCTCAGAATTTGGGGGAAAAAATGCCGTAACTATGAAGAGTTCCAATCCTTCACCACAAAGTTACTGAGGGCCAGTTTATCACACATGGATTTTACATGCCAATATCTGTTATCTCAAAATGATTATTCAGAGAAGAGACTATCTCAGAGAAAAATCAACAAACAATCAGCTAGAAAACAATACAGGCCATTTTTCCTTTTTATTTTGGCAACAAGTGTAGGAGCTAATATGATAGTGTATAAAAATGTTCTTACCTCTCCAAGAATATTCACAATCAGTACATGAATGGGTGAAGACTCAGCAATCCTGTAGAAAAAGGAACATGTGTATCAGTCAAAAAGATATTGAAAAGATCCAATATGTAGCTATTTTAAATACTGAAGGAGCAACTGCTGCACTGAATTCACTGCTATCAACAGGAAGAACTTTTTAGAAAAGGACATTAAAGCATTTCAGGAAAAAGCTAGTTACTTTTGCAAGCACTGAGGAAATCCTTGAAATGAAAAATATAGATCTGAGAATCTTCTCTATTCATATCAGGGTGATCCCAATCTTAAGAAAAAGACATATTATTCTGAGAATCCCATACTGAGAAGAGGCTTCAACAAAATGGGTAAAATATCAACAAGTCACTGCCACAGAAAAACAGGAATTTTGTTTCTCAAAAGATACAGAGGGGTCAAATAAAAATGTGAAGGGATTTATGTTTTCTAATAGACAAAGAATCTCCAAGATAAGGTCGATGCAGAATTATTCTATAAAATTAATATGTATGTGTCTATTGCAAAAATCAAAACTCGTCACCAGTGGCCTTAGAAGTATTTCTTTCCCAGTCTGCCACTTGAGATCCACAAAGCTTCACCAGGAAATACAAGTGGCAAAGAGAAATAATTGCTACACCAAAATGCATTTATAATTTGAGAGAAAACTATGCAAAGGTACAAGTAAAAGTTGTATCAACACTGAGTTCCTGATCCTTCTTCCAGCACCACCTTCCTTCAAGCTCCTCTACTAATTTCTTACCACTGGAACAGGATGGTAAGGAACCTTTATGGTACAAATAAGTTTTCCCAAAACTAAAAAAACCACCCATCACCAGGCTTACTCCAAAGTGAGTGATGGAAGTGAACACAGCAAAGGGACACAGGCTGGTGAGAGCAAACCTGAGATGATGAGTACACCTGCTCCTGATGGTCAAGGAAAAGACAGAAATGTTCCTTGGAGCAGCAAACTGCATAGGAACATCTTTTTTCTCCTAATCCAGACCCAAATCTAGCAAGAGTATCAGATGTACAGTTGGAGGGAAGACTGTTCTGGTAGACTTTACTGGCACTAGGCACACAGTAAAATTTTCTACAGTGCAAATCAAGGTATGACAGCTTGCCTTTAAATTCTGCTCTCTGCTAAATGCTGGCAGCCAGAGCTGAGCATGCTTTTGTTTACATACTACAAAATACATATATATCTATATCTATATATATACATACATATATATGTATATGTATAGTCATTAGAATAGAGAAGTTGAAGGAAGTGAAATTCCCTGATACCTCTGAAACATAACAGTTGTTCTAACTAGCAAAAGTTAATAAATGCAAAATGCTTTTACATATAAAAGCTTTAGGTTTATTGTCTTCATGCTGTGTGGCAGCTAATTTTGTCACACAGCCATGTAAGTATAAAATAACGATTTGTAGCTGCACTTTCTCAGGTGATGAGGCAAAGGACTGTGGCAAGGAACACAGGCAACTTTTGGTGAAAGCAGAGACTCTATCTGATTGGAAAAGGATGAGCAAAACCTCTATAATGAAGTCATCCAAACAAAACTCTCACCATGAAAACAATGTTTTAGACTTTCTTCTCACAGCATTCCTATAAAATAAAATTATAAAACCATCCACCTTGATTACTGAATAGTAATTGATCCCAGAATCCCATCTGACAAGAGTGCCAAAATTGCTTTCATTTTTCCTATCCAAAAATTATTTGCTGAACACCACTGCTGATGTCCAGGGGGTTTTTTAATACTGTATTGTTTATTTCTTTCACATTTTGAATAGCTGGCTGAGACAATGGAAATCACCTGTCATGTTTATTTATTCCTGAATCCCTGTTATTAGTCCTTGTAAATGAACACCAGCATTATCACATTCTAAACACCTAAGCAAACTGTCAGTGTCCCAGGAAAACAACACATACGCTACAGTCTACTGTGCAAGAATGATGAAAATAGAAAAGACAGGGGTCTTTGGGTTTTCATTATTTACTTATTTCCAGGTATTCACTTTTAACAAAGAATCCTATGGAAAAGCCATTTCTGGATATCAATTAGGAAATGAAAAAGTTACATTGCTGAGTGGATATTTGGTTTCTCCATAGCAGGAGAGAGGAAAATATCCACCCATGCACAATCAAAAACTAAAGAGCATATGTGTCTTGGTATTTTTATGTTTGGAAGGGGAGTTCAAGGAGAAAGGGAGCTTAGAATGAGTACGTCTGAAGAATGAAAGCAAAGAAGAGCAGTGAGTTTGGAACAGGAAAAATTCTCTTTTCTCAGAAAAGAGAGACAACTCCCCATGAGTGCATATTGCACGTATTTAGGCTGAGCTTGTTCTGGAAGGTGTTAAGTGTTCTGGCTTGGTTCCAACAAAGCACTTAATCACGTACTTAACTTTAACTACAGCCACAGTCCTGAAGGACATCAATTAGGCTGATTTTTAAAAGACTACTTGAAAACATTTGAAGTCACATAATCGTAAGTCCTGTTGAACTGGAGTGAATCGAAGCTTTTAAAGCCTCCTATTCTTTGACAGGTAAAGGCAAAAGCTCTTCGAGCCAGAGGTGGGGGAAATTTTACTTGAAGTTCGTCTGCCTTCAAAATCAGATTTCATGAAAGTTGTGTATTTCTCATTAAGATTAAAAATTCCAAAAATATTCATCCTTCCTGTTTTGTTACTAAGCCCAACAGGAAGAAATAATAACCCTCACTGTCTCCTCTCCCTCTCCTCCTTCTCCAATTCTCCATTTTCCTTTTTTTTCTTTGTTAAATTCAATGTATTTGGGGTTTATTCCTTAATTTGGAGAAATTACAAAGTACTTTTCCCAGAAGGAAAAAGAGAAAATGAACAAGTCATTAAAATGTCTACACTTTTTATTTAAAGGTCTGAAGTGTAACTTGATGAAAAGAAATATTTTTGTTTCAGGTGTGATCATGTATAGGATTGTAATTTTCTGATTTTTGAATTAGAAAGTTTTAAAGTCTTTGTCATCAAAATTGGCACTAGTTTACAATAAAATAGCACTCTGAAAGACTAGATGTCCAGAATAAACATCGGTAGCACAAGAACTGCAAACATAAGTGCAACGAGGGAGCCAAGTTTATCTGACTCTCAGCCCAGGGAATCCTTCTTCCCGCTAACCAGTGCCACTTTCTCCTACAACTGTGCTTTATATTGCTGCAGGACAGCTGGCACAGAAACTAATCCCTGAAAGTCAACATGCTGCTTGGCCAGCTGCTGCTGCTGCACGTAGGTGAAGCAGAGGAGCTGCAGAGCTGTGGTCCCTCACTGCTGGTGCACAAACCCAATCCAGCCAGGGCTCCAGGGACAGCTGAGTCCACAGAGCCTTCTAAACCTGTCCTCCATGCCAGAAAAAAAGGGTCTGCCGGGTCTGTGGATGAATTTTGAATGGTGAATTTAGTGGTGGAGAGTAGTTGGAGCTCAATCATTTAAAGTGAAGTAGAACAGGAGAAGAAAAGTTTCTTCCGCTCCATTCCACTTCTCAGCTTCCACTTTCAGGTACTTCTCCCTCTTCAGGAGTTGTGTGCATGAATAACCTAAGCTAAAACAATTTGAGCACAGTGTTAAACACTGTAGCTCTCGACATATTTGACTAATCTTCACCCAGACTTGGCTTCCTGACATATACGGTAATTTCTCATCTATAGGGCGCACTGGACTATAAGGCGCAATTTTTTTTTAAAAGCGGGATCCGCACGCAACAAAGTAAGGAATTAGTAACGGAATTGCGCGATCGCGGGGTTTACTGGCAGATGTCCCCTCTCGCGGTGGCTGCCACCACAGCTCGCGCTTCTGGGATGGCAAATTTCCGATCTTTGTCCATATATAAGGCGCACCAGATTATAAGGCGCACTACTGGGTTTCCATCAAAATTTTAGTCAAAAGGGTGCGCCTTATAGGCGTGAAATTACTGTACAAACAAATGTTGTGCAAACATCCCTATATAACCAGAGAAACTTACGGTTTTTCTAAGCTGTATCTCTGAGCCTCTTATTCCCAGAAGAAATTCTGGGAATGTGGAATGTCAGATGCAAAAACACAAGTTTCAGGGCCCTAGGCAAGGCGAAAGTATTTTATACCTATTATCAGCATATTGGCTGTAAAGCTCTTCCAGTTGACACATTCTGTCAAGAAGGGTTTTGTGTAGACAGATTAAACCATCTAACAGGACAGAAAATGTTTGAGAATTACAGATACTTATATTATTATATTTCCTTTCCAATATTTTGAAACTTTTAGTTATAGCCACACTGTTTCCTCATATAAGTACCACATCAAAAGATGATAACCTCAATTTACTACAACCCCAGGCTTAATTTTTTTCCTTATCTTCCCAGTATTAATCCCTGATGTAAAATTTTACCTCCTTTTACTATTAAAAAAGCAAGTAAAAATCCAATCATCTTAATGGCCGACAGAACCTTAAAAATATAATGTGATTGACACAAAACTTTTCTAATTCCAATGGTAAAAGGCATCAGTTGTATCTCATTTATGACTATATAAACCTCAGCTATTCCATAATTCCATTCCAATGTTGTGTTCCATAATATAACAGCTAAATATTGGTGTGAAGACCTAGATCATCACACTTCATTTCTTGACACTCATTCTAAATGCCATCTCTTCTCTCACTGCTTGGTTATTCATGCATGTTAAGAAATGCAAGGCTAGAAAACAAAAGCAAGGCTAGGATGTCTTCTGGAATATTGTCCTTTGTTCAAATTGGGTTACATCATTTACATGCTTAATCTCTTCCAGGCTGGAATTTATAGCTCGCTCTCAAGCAATTAATATGCTACAGAACTGCAACCTCGTTTGCTCACCAAAAGCAAAATCCTCGACCTGGGGAACATTGTGAGGAACAGGTCCCCTCATTCCCCAGCCTGTGGGCTGATCAACTGGCTCCTTCACTTGTTAAGCGATCCCTGCTTATTTCAGATGCAAAAGCTGCTCCTCTGCCACCAGTTGAAATGGCTGCCAAGGTTATTTCTGATGCTATCAGTTCTTCATCAGAACCTACAAATGGCCCTATTTCATTTCTTCCAGTATGACAGAAGGATGGTTTCATTAATGGTGTGTTGAGCAGTCATTCCCCCAGCAGCAAACACAGAATCCTTCACCTCCCCAGTCACAGGGAATTCAGGCACAGCACTACCAAAAAGCTCATTGCCTGGGCTCAGGAGGCAACCACAAGCTCCAAATCCTAGAAAACACACTAATAAAACATGACCTATACTCCAGCAGTTTTCCAAGGGCTCTTAAATCCACCTCCCTCTCCCCAGAGCACTCTGAGAAAGGCTAGTGCACAGGACAAATAAACATCATCCAGCCCAGGAATCAGTGCTGGATGGCTGGCATATTTTCTGTGCTGCTTGCAAAGCAGCAGGCATCTCCCTTTGTTGCTGATGCAGATTGTTTCCAAGCTCTCAGCATGTCTTTTTCAGCCACTTGCTCCTGAAACTTAAAAGGAAAACAGTGCACACTTAATTTGAAAAATGCCTTGCAGATTCCGTAGCAGAAGGGGTTGAGTAGGTTGGAGGGGGTAAAAGAAACTGTTTCACAGTGTTATTGAGGCCATGTGTGACAGGCTAAACAAAACCTCCAGGCAGTTCTATCACAAGTTATTTTCACTTCTTGCAATTTGCACAACCAAGTGGGTGGCCATATGTCTATCCCTCTCCTTCTTTTTCAACAAATGAAATGAGGAGGATTTTAATTTTTTTTTTTAAATAGTTTTGTTCATAACAGTTCTGCCTTTATTGTTTTCAGATTGAAAATGTGCAACTGAACAAGTTTCCTCGTTAAACGCAAAAGCAGATGATGATCATGCTGATGAGGTTCTTTGCACTATGGGATTCCTCCTACATATCAGGCTATATTTATCTTTCATTCCTCTAAGAAAAAGGTCGTGTAGTGTCTGACACGCATCATGGAACCAGAGTGCAAATGCAGGGCCAAAACACTAGCCCGAGTCCAAGGTATTCAAGGAAAAATAATCAGAATCTGAAAAAAGTGTATAGTAAAATAATAACCCAGGCTTATTCCTTTTCCCACTCAAGCAAAGGTCAAGATTAATATAAATAGGGGTTTCTTCTCCCCATACTTGATGCCTTCACAGTCTTTGCAGACTAAAGAGAAAGGTGACCCAGCAGAAGTCTTGGTCTTGATGGCACATACATTGATGGGACAGAACTCCAAAAAGGAGATTTTGGGGAAAGAGCCTCAAGGAAATCTAAAAGAGCTTCACATCTTCAGTCTGTCTCAGAGCTCAATCTGTCAAAATGTTTTTTTCCTTCTGCCTGCTGATTAACGTTACTGGAAGTTTTTTTCTTTTCCAAGTACACCAAAGATGGACAAGCATAGATTTAACTCAACTCTCCCTGAGAAACAGGAGTGGACCTTTATGATCATCTCTGAGTTAAGCTACTCAGCACTTCTGATTGAGCAGTGGACACCACTTTCTCTGCATTTCAAAGCAGTTAGCCTATATAGAAAAGGAATAAAGCAATAAATCCATGTCCATTTTTAATACCTGCTATAATGAATTTCCAACAACAGAAACTGAAAAGACATTTCATTCAAACTGTTCAGCATATCTACAAGATATTAAACTGAAGTTCTGGTAAAACAATCATTTATCCTATTCCCCTTTTAACTAAAAGTTAGTCAGTCTGTGATTTGAGACAAGGATTGAGAATACCATTCTTCAGAATGGGGTCACTTCATACAACAGAGATCAGTCCCAGCATATTAGAAAGGTTTTGGATTTAGCATTGCTCACAGGGACTCTGCCTCCTGGAAACTGATATTCCAGCATGGCAATTGTCTTTACTGAATGAGCAATAAATATATATATGCACACATATGTAAGGAAACAAAGCAGGAAGTTGGCTTATTTGTTACTCTTCTGTACCCTGATTCTACATTTTCCATCTGTTCATGCAAATTCCAGCTTCTTTTTGTGCTTCTCAGTCCCCATCTAAGTTCTTTGCCAAGGCAAAGCCACTCTTATTTTCCCTCCAGAATGTAACTCCCACTCCAAGCACCCATCCTACACAGCATTCCTTTGGTGTGTCCTTACCTTAACACTCCCTACGTGCCATCCATTTAATCTTAATTTCCTAAATGCTAACCCATCCCATCATCATCTCTACCTGTAACAGAATTTCCCAAGCAATTTGAAGTCATTTACAGCTCTTAAAATACTGTGACCAACCTCTTTTTCCTCCTCCCCAGTGCAGATGCTGTTGTTTCCCAACATCAGGATAGCTCCCAGTGCCCCAAGTCTCCATTTAGCAAAGCCCACAGTACTTGTACCGCTGCTTTCAGCAGGACCCAAATTGAGTCTTTACATTTCAACATAACCAGATGATGTCTACTTAGCATGAAATGTAGTTATTGTCCAAGATTTGTATGCTCCAAGCAATTTCTCAGCATAATAAATTTTAAATCCATTGGGTTTAAGTGTTTGGAAATCATCTGCTAGTGTATGCAGCAAGTTCACGACGTTCTCGTTTTCATTATCTATGCAGAGCTAAGGAATTCCAATTATGAAAGGGCTCTATTCTGTAACCTCATTGAAGTTAAATTAAAGTCTCTCTATTTCACTGGCCCTTTACAATCGCCTATCAAAGAAAATAAGTGCCAGGCTTTTTAAGAAAGACACGCTTTCTTGCATGAGAAGGCTCAATCTTGTTCACTCCAAAGCACTCACACAGGTGAAAGTCACCATTTTCCTGACTTTTCTTTCTTTTCCAAACCACTGCAGCATGAGAGAAAGTAGCTATTTCCCCAGATAGGTTATATGACATTAAGGCTTATTCCTCAGAGGCAGTCAGCAAGCAGTAGAGGATCTAAAGCATCTGGGTAGCACCATCACCTTCTCAAGAGAGGAATCCTTTAAGCAAGCACATTGTTCATCACTTCCATCCCACTTTGGTTTAATCAACCAGCTATTCCTGGCAATGAGCAGCACGAGGATCTAATTTGACTGTTACTATCCTTTTATATTTTATTCACTCATTACATCAGAACAGGAATTTTACTTTTGTTTCACGTTACTCCAGGGGACCTTGGCAAAAAGCAAAATGCAGTCAATTGAGAAATAACTAGCTTGAATTTAGATACACCAACAAATCATGCTGTATTTCAACAAGTGCAAGAGAGACATGGGACTTCCCTTCCCTCTGAGCAGCTGCAAGCATAAAAAAAGCAATGATGCAACTTTCATTAATAAAACTTGTTTCTTAGAAATCTCTTCTTGTGAACAGATTCAACATCTGCAAGAGATACCCTAAACATACTCTGTGCTGCACTTCTCTTTTGCCATTCACGTTGTACATCCTGAAAATATGTTATCAAGTAGGTATGAACACACCATGCTCCCAAATTTTCTTCTGACACGTACCCATGAATGTCATAAACAATCAAATACAATGTAAAAGTATGGCACTGATACTGCAGCAAAGGAAATTCATTACATATCTCCTCTGGAGAACTCTGCCTAAAAGTAACTTGGGAAACAAAAAATAATTGGCCAGGAATTCAGTCAGTGATGTGAAGGAATCTCGCATTGCCCCGTTTGCAGAATCTGAAGCAAGAAATAATAAAGGATCCTCTTTAAGGACCCAACACCTTGAGCAATATCCAGCGTAGCACAGAAATTTAAACCGAGCAATTCACAATGGGCAGCAATTCATCTGGCCAACTCACACCTCAGATAACTATCTGCTGAATCCAAACCAACATAATACTCCAAGGGGCAGTGAGACAGCCAAAAGATTCTCAGCTAAAGAAAATCAGGAAAGAACACGATGTTCCTTAGCCTGGCTAACCTAGACAGCATCTCCCAGACATTACATGAAATTAAACAGAGAGAGGCTGAATTACTTCCAGTGTACAGATGCTGCCCGAGTCAAGTGTGACAGGTGACCTACAACATAAAAAATGCACTTAACTGTAAAAACTAGAAAGTGAAGCTAAATATGAGAAAAATTAAAAGCTGTTCTTGGATATGCAGTAAAAGGCACACTGACATAATAAATGGGAGAAGGAACACAAAAGCACCCAGCTGTTGAAAAGCTGCGCTGTTTAGGTACAAAGAAATCAATAATATTTTTAAAGAAAAAAATCCCTCAACATATTTATTAGAAAAATCGTCTACTCCAGTGCCTGAAGCAAAAGGCTTGCAGTTTATTCCATCATTCCTCCAAATCCAGGGATTAGTGAGAACTTCTTTAAAAATTCTTTCCTTGCCTTATGGTCCTTGAGCTTCACCAGGGCCCAAGCTTGCTGCTCACAGTCAGTACATGAACCCCTGCAGGGTTACCATCCACTCTGAGTGAGAAAAGTACTCCTGATGGTGAACAAAGAGTTGGGGCAGTGGCCTGATGTCTGAGCAGGGTGTTCTCCACTCAGTGGCACAAACTCTGCTTTACTTCAAACGGGAATTAAGATTGGGAAATGGCAGCAGTTAATAAAAGGGGTGTTGAAGGGAAACGTTGGGCTGTGCACACATTTAATCCAAGCAACATCAACTCTAGGTGTGGTTTAAAATTCACGTTTACTCTTTATTAAAGCCATGCACTGTATTTATGGCTCTCAATGAATTCTGTATCCAAAAGGGACACATTAGATGATTAAAAATTAGTTGGATTCCTTTCCTTCTCCTGTAGCAGTGCCAGCAGGAGAGGTAACAAAGGCAGTTCCCTGGCCTTCACCACTTCACAGAAGTGGGATGCAAGATACAGACTCATGAAGTCAAACTGCAGTTATTTCATTCAGGGCCTAAGACATGAAGCTAGGCTGCTTTTAATAAATCATGGACAGGGATGAACTCCTGACATTAGTATTCCACTCCTCCCTCGTTTTGCTGAGACAGTCTGGACAGCATGGATCTCCCTAGCACAGATTCAGGACTCAGGTACACCAGCCACTCCAAGAGCCATTGTTCCAACTATTTTTCCTTTCTTACATCACACCAGGAGGAATAAAAAGAAGTAAAACATATTTTGTTTATTATTAAATATTAAAACTCCTCTAAGTACATAGGAAGAGAGTTTTATTCTGTAACCTTGTTCTCCAGCTAGGATTAACGCAAGGTCTGGTGTGAGGCAAGAGGAACAGAGAAAATGCTGAAAAGAAACTGAGGAATGTGAAGCCAAATTTTCAAGCATTCCAAGTAATCAATACCACTCAGGGACATTCTACAGCTCAGCAAATCACATGCTGGAATGCAAGGGAGTAGGGAAATAAGGAACTGCTCAACAAAATAGGTGCTGCAGCCTCTTAGCCCAAAGCATGTTCCAACTCCAACTGAGTGGCTCTGTAACCCAGAAGAACAGTGACCTTTTTGACTTTTGGCAAGTTTACATTCCTCAGACATCAGTACTTGTGCAGTTCCTCTCAATATTATTTCTGCTATTTGCAATACTAGCTATAAAGTTCAGTGAAGTAGCCATCCAGGAAACCAGAATCACTACTATATGAATAATACAGAACACAGTTGTCAAAGTGCATTGATAACAGAAAACCAGAATTATGATCTGCCTCACAGGAAAAGTAACGGACAAAAAAAAGGGTGAAAATACTTTTTTAAGGTGGCTGAAATTAAGTAAATTTTTAAAATTAAGTAAAATTCTGAAATTAAGTATATTTAACTGTTACAAAGTATTCAGAACATACATACAATACATCATACTAGAGTCCAAAATTTCAAAACTTAGTCATGGAAATACATGGTAAGACACATGTTTGTTTGGAAAAATCGGTTCAGCAGAGATCTTTGCTATAAATATCTTGAATTTAATTCTTCTACCTTGATACAACCTCCTCAGAAAAAAAAAAAATAAAATAAAATTATACAGGAAAAACTAGTGCTGGATGCAATCTGCTCTCCTCAGACCTGATACAGAAGTTTGATTTATTATCTTGATTTATTGTCTTAAGGAGAATGAATTAATTATTCTTCCACTCAGAGTTCTATGGCATTAATCCTTGAGTTGAATCAGAGAAAATTCAGTCTCCCATGAGTTCCAATTCCATTTACTTTTCTTGTAGTATTCTGTTTCAGGGACAAGTTAATGAGAAAAGTGACATACAAGCTCCTTCGCTGTTTTTCATTTGGCACAAAACAGTGTATTTCAGCAAGAGAAAATTCCACTTCTACCTGCATGAATTTAATACTCTTTCTTCACTGCACTGAAATCAAAGGCAGTGATTCTAACCATTGTTAATTGTGCTGGAATAGAGTCCAAGAGACTTGTGAAGTCATCGCATAAAATGCAGGGATTGCCTCCACTTCAAACCACAGAATCCCTTTGTAAAAAGCCCTAAAGAAGCTCAAATCCCGAGGTTTATTTACTTAAACAAGAGGTTGAATCACCTTTTAACTTGTATTAAAATTGTCTCTAAGGTTTTGGAGGAACTATACCATACACAAGAAAGGCTTGGGTTTGATGTAAAGAAATGCAAAAGAAAGACAATCCCGACAGGGAATTTAAAGCTGAAGCTGCTTCTCATATGCTTTAGAACCTGGATAGGAACCTTTTTCTCTTAGCAGTTGACTCTTTTCCTGACTGTGCGCAAAAGGAATTACTCCAACCCGTGGCACAGCCAGTGGAAACGAGTGTCTGAACAGTGCAGATTTGTCAAGGGTCCCCCCGAGGTCAGAGGCCATCCACATCTCACCTGCACACAAGGAGATGCTCTGGCAATTCTTATATAGCTGAACTATAAATCTCTTCCAGGTCTAGGAAGATGCAATTTCTCTAGTTCTCACTCCATGAGCAAAGTACACACACACTCCCATCTTTTTGTATTTAAGAATCATGAAAATGACATCAATTTTATCATTTTTTAAGGAATTCCTTTTCTCTGTTGCCTCATGTCAATACAAAGGAGGGCTTTTTCTCCTTCAATAAGCACTCAATATTCCATAACATTAAAAGCTTTTGCACAGGATGAACTAGATATGAAAATGTATACTTCTGAGAGCTTACCTTAATATGTTTTGGGACACAAAAAACCCCAAAACCTTTCAGTGGTGAGTATAATGAAGCAATTTACAGAAAGAATACTTAAAAGTGAAGATAAGCATCTATGTGCAAAACCCCTTTGCCTCCTGCACCCTTTCTGAAAAGCAGTAGTGATCTACACATGGGGAAAATATTTTCATTGTTTTTAAAAATACTGTTTGAAAGTATCCTGTTCACATCTGTCAGTGAGTGCAGAACTGTTACACACCAAGTGCTCTTACACGGATCTTGTGCAGAAGCAGCACTCTGGAGAACATCTGGGGAAGACATACAGGGATGATATGAAAGCATATTTCATTGACTTTATTTTTTCCAGATGACCCAGTAGCAGAACCTCAGCATGTACCAGTCTCAGAATTTTGGAACAGTTGAGATGGTAAGGGATCAGTGAATATTGCTGACTGTAAATGTTGATGGGGTGCGCTGCCTTTGGTGCTATGTCTGAAAGAGGGAGGGCTTCACACTGCAATAAAAGAAGAATGGGAAACTTAAATAATTAAAGGTACAGAAGAAGCTGACTTGGCTGTATGTTTTGTGGCAGCCCATTTCTGAACTGTTTGAACAGGCAGATCTAAGGCTATTTTACTGCCATTCTTGGCCATTATGGCATTCAGACAGCTGCTCTCTCTTAGCACAGCTCTATTAACCCCAGTTCGGTGACAATGACTTTAATGTTGTGGTGATGTCACTGAAACAGGCTTGGGAGTTCCTCTGGCTTTCCCATACAATTACCTTGGTTTGTTGTTGTGCCTCCAAGCTTCACTTTGCACACTGCTCAATCCTGATTGTGCCCACCTTACCCAAATGGAACCATTGACTCGTGGCAGAGGCAGGAGCCTCAATCCAGCCTTACACTGTGTTACACAATTGTACATCAAAGTTGTGAAGTAATTTACCAAGTTATTCCTAATTTATACAAATGAAAGTGAAAATAGGATTGTGCCAAAGAGGACAGTAAACTGTTATATTGATGAGTAACTTGAAAAGTCAAATAAAACCATCAGATTCAAAAATTCCCTCATTTAAATTGTTATGGACACAAACATATCTGACAAATGGGAAAAACATCCACCTTTACTATATCTAGATTAATCCTAGAATGTTTACAAATAAACTGATGAGCAGTATTCCAGTAACCCAATATGTGTTCTATTCTTGCTCCTCCTTGCAGAGAAATCAAAATAATCCCAATCTAAGAATAAACATTTTTGGAAAAATGTTAGCATTATGCTATTCCAGTTGGCAAATTCAAAAAAGAAGGATTTAGTACATAAATGAAAATTTAGCATTACACATTCAAACTTGAATGCTTGAGGGAAGACATATAATATCTAACAGCTAGAGGTATTAATATCTGAAGAATTTGGGTCCAAATTTTTCACAGTAAGATAGTGAAAAAATTGTACATAATATTTGTGTCACTGACAACAAATATAAAAGGAATTCAGAAATATGGTAGAGCTAGAGTGAGGAATATCTGGAGAAGCTCAGAGCATCCTGAAGTCAAGATTATTCTTTTTCACAAAATTGCCCTCAATGTCAATGACCTCCTGCTGATTTAGTAATAAGGATTCCCACAAACATTCTCCCTGCAGGACAGCAGCCCTTAGGTATGTCTAGGTCCTGCAGAAAGAAAGACTAGAGAACCTATTAATTTCTTCCCAACCTGAACATACTTTCAGAGAAGGATCAACAAAAAATGTACATTAAATTTGCAAGCAGCTCATTCATACAAAAAAACCACACTGCTTTAAACTAGAGCTATAAAAGCACAAATGGTTCTTTTGCTCTTACATCTCAGCTTTGCTTCGATTTGGTACAGGTTTTAGCTCAGTCAGATCAAGGACATGGTGAACAAATATGTACTTAAGGTCCTGGCTTTATAAAGCCTTTATCTCCAGCTCCTCATTGCCACCCTCAGCAGCCTCCTCCCTGGGATGGGAACAGACCCTCTGAGCTCCAGTGAAAAGTGAGGCAGAGCACCTTAAACTGACAGGTGATTAAACTGATAAATTAACACATTTTACCTGCACTGAACACATGAGGAATGTTTATACATGAAATTCCAACATCTCAAGTGAGAAGGCTGCAAGTCCCAAATGAGGAGCAATAACAAACAGCTGGATAGCATTTTACATTATCTTAATTCCGTATCTTTATGGTATTCACAGAAAAGTTTACATTTGATAAATAATTAAATGTTAAGCTTCAATATATGTTACCTCAGTGGGTTTAGGATTTGGGTAGGGTATTTTTTCTTTACATAACCTATATTAGTTATAATGGCTGAAAGTGACAGTGATCTTGTGTTGTGTGGAAGCAAGAGAAATAAAAACAGGGGTCAGGGTTTTTTTAAAAAATATTTGAGCAGGTTTTTTTATAAGGCTGCTCTCCTGAAAGTCTTTCTTTTATGGTACTTTCTACTATCTAACACAAATTTCTAAATGCTATAATAAAAAGAGTATCCAACCAAAACTTAATGACAAGGCACCTTCAGCAGAAAGAACAAGTTAATTCTCTGCAGAGAAATTACTCACTTCAAAGGCAAAAAATGATCCCAAATGTTTTGTGCAACTAGGAGTAAAGGGGCTTTCAGGAGTCCCCTGCAGAACACGATGTAAAAATAATGGTGGGAGCCACTGCCTCTAACACATCCTGAGAGCAGAAATCAATCATCTGCAGAGCACACGCTTAGATGTTCTCTGGGTTTATTACTCTGACTTTGGCTGGAAGTTTGATAAAGGCTCTGGAAACTGCAGACCCAAATCTATTTTTTATTAAAAGTTTTGGCAGCAGGATGGGTGCGTGCTTTACAATAAGCGAAGGGTGGGGGGAACGGAGCACTGAAAAACCTCCAGTCACAGCACAGGGTTCCAGCACATCTGCTGGAGCAGCAAGGGCTGCCATTTCTGAGAGGCTTGTGGTTAAACTCATGGCACGGAATGAATTATCCCCCAGCCCAGCCTTCATTAAACCACCCATCCTGTGAAATGTGTCGAGGAAGCCGACACACGGCCAGCCACTCATCAGCGGGACGACGGTCCGTCCCTGAGACACGTTCTTTTTGGCCAGGACAAAACAGAGCTGCTCATCCCCCATGATTCTGAGCTGTCTACACTGTGTGCTGCCCAGAGGTTATGAATAACTGTGGTGATTGAATTCACACAGCCTGAATGTGCACACGTTGGTGTTGGGTGCAACACCAACACTTCTCAGAGCCTCGTGACTGCGTCCGCAAATGTAAATCAGATACAAGGAATAAAGATGCGCTGCCTGAAATGGCCTAAAAAACTGTAAGGGCAGCTTACAATGAAATTTACAAAACAAAAAGGCCTTAATACACTATCTGGGCACCTCTCAAAAAATTTCTGCAAGAAATTTGGGACAGAAGTGACTGGAAGACTGAAATATTTACAGTAATTTCACACTGATAAGCCACACCTATTTCACTGAAGAATCGAGCTGATCCCAGAAGTGCGGCTAATCACCAGGTGCGGCTTATTTATGGACAAATTCTGGAGAATTGCCAACCCAGAAGTGCGAGCGGGCCGGGGAGGGAGCCGCCACTTTGCCGCCTTCGCTCGAAGCTGAGCCGCTTTGCCGCCACTTTTTGCCAGCTTCACGCAAAGCCGCCGCTTTTTGCTGTCGCTTTTTGCCAGCTTCATATGGCCAGCCCACCCTGCCGCCACTTTTGAGCGGCACGGGGAGCTGCGGCAGCCAGAGCCAGGGGCGGAAGTGCCGGGGCCTGCAGCACAGGGAGGGTGCCTGGGGCTGTGTTTAAAGGCTCCGCCGGTCTGTGAAAACTGTTTGCAAATTGAGCACCTGATAGCAAACCCCGCAATCGCATGGTTCTGTTACTAACTCATTACTTTGTTGCACATGGATCCTCGCTTTTATTTTTTTAAAAAGTGCAGCTTATCACCCAGTGCGGCTTGTTTATGGAAAAATTCTGTGGTCTTCCCGGCTACCTGGAAATGTGGCTTATCACCCGGTGTGACTTATGAGTGTGAAATTACTGTAGATATAGAAGCTTTTATGCCTCCTGTGTGGTTTATTCCTCTTGTGAGGATCACTCATTACCATGAGTGATCATTAAGTGATTGCTACTGTATCTCACTTTCAATGGTAAAAAAGCAGAGAGACAGAAAATAAACATAATTGCAATTTTGTCAAGTTATAGTTGATAAATAAAAATGGTAAGTGATGTTGGGCCACCATTTAAATTAAGGTTTTTCCCAAATAGGATTATTTGAAAGTGTTAATGTGATGAGGTTTGACTTGCTGGAGCATTTTGTTGTTATTTGCAACAGGTGTGAAGAGGACCTGGGCTGAGGTGCTGTAAAGCACTAAATTCTGGGAAAAATTACTGTACAGGCAACTGATCATGCTCCTTCAAACACTTTGGGCACCAGAATCGTCACATCCCTTTTCTCCAGAAGAGATCACATCATCATATTTTCTCACAGGGAGAACAGAACAGGAAAAGAAACACCATGGCAATGAGGGAGCTGGAAAACCTCACAAGGAAACTGCTGAAACTGTTCTCAGAGCAACACTTGAATGGTATTAAATAAATAAGGCATGTAAGCTGCAAGAAATAAAAATAAAGCACAAGCTTACTTAGCAGCGCATTCAGTGAGCACAGACTCTCCTTGCAGTCTATTTGGAAACTGAGGTAACACTTTAAAATCAAATCAGACAACCCTACCACCAAAAGGCTGGCTGGAGAGTCCAAGGGATCACCAGATCCAGAACTATCTCCATTATGGTTTAACCATTTAAGTCTCAGCCCTCTCTCTTTTCTCATACAGCATAATTTTACTCTTGATTCTGAAGCAGTGTTGGGTTGCTGCTGGTTTAAGGAAAATAATTAAGATTGCCTGAATGTAGGGAGAACCTTCTCTGAGGGTTGCATAAATTACAGAAAATTGGGAGTGGAGAAGAAATTTTAATAGAAAAAAGAGAAAATAATTATCTGTGGTAGAAGTTCAACAAGGACCAACAATTTCAGCAAAGAGAGGAATATTTTGCAAAATGCATTAAAGGCATTTGGTCAATATATTTGTGCAAGAGGTTGTGTCCCTCATATTGCTGGCAGGGGAGAACTGAACACATTTGCAGAACTTGAAGATATATGGTTTGTACAATGAGGGGGTGATTTAGAATACCAAAGGTGGAATTGTTTAAAAAAAAAAAAATGTGCCTGCTCCATTTTTTAACAGAGCAATAGAAGTTTCAGCTAACTAAAAATTCTTAATTATCTTAATTTTTGGCGAGATCAATAAGCGGTTACTTGCTAAGTTTGGAGTGCTGGGTGATGGTGGTGGATTTTTTAAGCAGTATTCATATTGTTTCCCTTTGTTCTTCCCCCGACCCTTATCCCAACACCCAAAGGCTATGAGAAAAGCCCTTTAATGGTGTATGCAAGGAATCTGTGTCACTAGAAGGAGCAGCTACAAGCTGACAAAATTTAAATAAGAAATCAATTTATTAAAAAAGGAAGTCCCAAGCAACTTTCAATTCTGTGTATGCATCATTCAGGTCATCTGTCAGAAGGAGGAGATGTACTCCTGGAGTTCAGCTTGGCTGGGCTCTCATTTGAGCTTTTCTCCAGCCTTCTCCTTTATGCCTCTTATTCGGATTTTACAAACCTGAGCTTAAATGACTGTACTATAACTAATGGGCTCAGTTTCCTCACTTTGTTCAGTGTTAAACCCAATGCATTGTAGGTGGGTTGAAAAGTGTTTCAAAGGGACTGAACACCATTCTGAAACTCAGGCTTGCTCTTTTTTTTCTTTTTTTTTTTAATTTTGCACAGAGGAAAATCCCAAAACACAAACCCATATTCATACACAGATATGTGCATGTGTGTATTTATATGTGTCTATTTCACTCTCCACCAGCCCTGCATTGCCTCCCAGCTCTGTCTCAAATTTCAAGTTGCCAAAAAGAAGCTGTTTCTCCCTCCAGCTTCACAGATGCTAATCCTCAGTAATCACATCTCTTCACTTGTTCCACATTTATTGAATAAGTCACTCGGGTAAAGGAGAAGCTGGTCAGGGAAAGAACAGGGAGGTGTTATATTTAAAGAAAGCAGTAATGAACTCAAGAAGTGCACCCAAATGAACCTGAACATCATTGTTATTGTAACCCTGACCCTTCCTCTCCCTGCTCTTTTTCCTGCTCCCACACATATGCGCATACACTTCTCCTCTCATTCATTGACTTCTGTCTGAAATAAGATCTAAGGACTGGGCCATTTCTTTCACTTAATCTGTAAAATCCTCAGTTCAAGTGCCTTTATACAAGTAAGGCATAAGTCTGACAACCAGGCAGATACCTGGAAATATTAATCTAATTCCCAGTAGGAAAGGATGTTCCTTAACTAATACTTCAGTGAATATGGACAAAAGGCTTTTCTTCATTTTTTTGAGATGATCTTTCAAACAGAGACAGAGGAAGAGGAAACAGACTGATGAAGTGTGAATAAAATTGTAATATTGTTTCTGCTCATTACACATCCACTTTATAATGTGTATATAATGCATTAAAAATTAAAATTCATAATCTCAAATATGCTAAAGCTCTCAGCTTTCATAAGCACTATCACATGAACAAAAACTTTATTTGAAAAAAACTTTTACTTCTCTAAGACATGTCAAAATCATCACTCATTTTTAAGAAAATAAATAAACTATATGAATAAACAAACATGTTATTGTTGGCTGTTTCACAAAGGAATATAAGTTGGTTCTTTCAATCCAACTGGTTCAAGGTAGTTATAAACTCAGTGAACTAACAAGTCCAATAAATAAGAAAAATTAAAGCTAAAAGTGACAAATGAAAATTTGTTTTATGTACTGTAAATACATCATCCTTATGCTCCTGTTTTCACTGAGAGCCATGCAGGGGTGACTTTGCTACTTACTGAAAAATGAGCTATTGAATGAAAACAGACAGAAAGTCATAGCTCCCCTAAAAAATAAAAAGACATTTTTACAGTTTTTCACTGGGGATTATTTAGTCTGAGCAGAGCTCTGTGCTGATGTACCTGGATTTGCTTCCTTGAGACCTAGTTCAGCTCTCTCTGAAACCACTGCCTTGCACCCAGTAAACTAACTTGCTTTCCTTCCATTTCTTTTAGCATTAATTTTTCCAGGTTCTTTACTTTTTTTCTCCCATAAGCTACATCAAAATGAGAAGTTCAGTTTCACAAAGTTTCTTTGGTACAGTCTTATCAAACATTTTTGAAACCAAAGTATTCTTACACATTTTGCATTATAGCGAAATTACCTAACATCATAGAGGGGATTGATTAGTCTATGACAACACAGATAGCCATGGAAAGTTGTTGGACAGAGAGCAGAGTCAACAATTCTCCTGCAAGGACAAGGGGGCAGAGAGGATATCTGTTCTCAGCCCTTTTTTAACCTTTATTTTGTCCTACCCTGTAGACCGAATGTTTTCAGTTTCTCAAGTTAGCTGTTCTGGCCATCTAGAAGTGAGGGATTCCAAGTCCAGCTGGTAGACATGTCTCTGTGAAAAGGCACAAGGACCTTCACCCCATTTCTGCATGGCAACCTGCAGGAGCCAGGACAGTGATTACATCCAACCCCATCAGATATTGTAAAGCAAAGAGTGTTGAGCAATTGCTGCTGTTAATAAATTCAATAACCATAAATGATCCCAAATACCATATTTTTTTGGTATCTTAACTACAGTAAGTCAATTAATCAATCAATCCCTGGTAATGAATGACTCATACTGACCCTTAACAGGCATCCAGACAAATAATTTCATGGCATTGCTTTGAAGAAAAAAAAAATTACACACTTTATAAAAAGGACAGCAATACAGGGGATGACTCTTTGTTGGTTTAAAAAAAATCAAACTAGCAATTACTTTCACCTTGAGTCCTCAGTTTTAAGTACAAATACAGGTGGCTACAGCCAACGTGCACTCGTGTAGCAGCACTGCACAGCACACCATGAAAGCTGGGTGGTGTCAGCCCTGATATCACCACATCAGAACACAGAGTCAAAACAGGGCTACTCTTCCAAAACAAGATTGCAGGAATCCAGCATCCTGGCACAGCCCTTTAGAGTAGACAGGAGCTGGAAAAACTCCAGTCTGAGAGAAGCTATTCCAACTTCTTTTCTATTTAAAGCACCGTGTGCTAAGAAGCTTTGCTAAACCCTAGAAGTGAATAGTATCCAAATATCCTGCATTTCCAATTACTTATATTCAGTCAGCCCAAACACATGCCACAGCATTAAATTCCACCCAAGAGTTTGGCTCATCATACTTCATTCTCTGGAATACCAACTTTAGAACAAAATAATTCAAGGTAAAATGGTAGAAGCCAAAGTCCTTACAACAAACAAACAAACAAACAAACAAAAACTCCCCAAAAACAAACCAAAAAAAAAAGACTGAAGGGGAAAGCAATATTCATTTTCTCAAGTAAATACTTTTGCATGTGTCCTTAATAACATAAATCTGGCAATGCATCCTTCCAACTAACAGCCTCTTCTGCTATGAAATAAAATACTGACAGGTAATGGATATATCAACAATAGCTGTGAATTTTTTTCACCAAGATGCAATGGTCCTGGATGGGATTGTAAAAGTCTTCTACACAGTCCTAGAGAAGTGATGAAGAAAAACAGAAAAGTGCAAGAAAACATTCATTTAAAGCAGGAGTTTCCAAACATGGTGGAGGTACCACAGATTTGCCTTGTCTGCCCAAGTGACTCTTGGATGTTTTGCATTTAAAGGCAAGTAAGACAAACCAAAGCAGTCTGCAGTCACCTGCTAAAGGCCTTGAGCATTCTGCTACAGTAATTCTGCATTACCATGTCCAAAATAATAACTAATCAGTCCCAGAGCACAGCTGTTTCTTTAGGTAACATGAGGACTATTATCACATTCACATATTCCCAGCCCAGCCACAGACCCAGCTCTTTCTCTTTACAAAATGCTCTCTTCCTCCTCTTAGGCACTGTGATTTTCTTTGCCCCTGTAGTTGTAGTGGCAGAACAAGTGTTAGAGAGATTGCTGGAACTGTATCAAAGTACAAGGAAAATAAAACAATTACAGGAGTATTTTTACAAGGAGCAGTTCTTTTACACAGATCACTAAACAGTTCTACAGTTTTGCTTCCATAACTGAAGGAACTGAGTGCTGCAAAGCAATGGTAGAGCAAAATGCACTGAGCTAATCACTTCACTGAATTTTGTACACAAATCTGTGGCCAATTGCAAAGATCACTGAGAAAAGAACACCAACAGACAGCTAGTAACTGTGGAATTCACCATGAGGGGTGAGGAGGAGACAGTGACTTTGGAACTGGAGTCTTTCATGAGATATTGTTTTCCTAATGACTTTTGACATCTCCCTGTTTAACACTACCAGACGTTCCAACAATGAATAAGAATTAAATTTTATCACCCCCAACTTATCCATGGGTGGGCTAATTTTCAACTGATAGCAATAAATAATTTTCATTGTACAGAGCTTTTGTGGGTTCTTTTTCACTGCTGGAGCAGTCATTTGACAAATTAGGAAGTGGAATTGCATACTGATGGGATAAAGAGTCTTATGGCAGTAGCAGACAGAGAGAAGAAATTCAGAAGATGAGTGACAAAACAAATTACTTAAATTCAGCAGCTCTTGCCTAGCTTGCCCATGTGTATTTATTACAGCTGGACTCCAGGTAGGATTCATAAAACTGTCCCTAAAACAGGTTGGACAAGGACCCAGGAGATTTACAGGCTGTGCTTGTTGTGAGACCATGATTGACTTCAACTGCCCTTGGAGGTTCATTACCCATCTTTGTCCTCTCACAGTTAATAATCTTCCCAAGAAAGGCCA